>BMAO01037411.1:0-20505 GCA_019973975.1 Trichonephila clavata | reverse complement strand
CTGAATGATGTCAAATAAGTAATCCTTTGTAAGATCCGGCTTGGGTCTTAAAACCAGACTTTATAGGGGGCCCCTAATATTTTCCGTTAGACATTTGGTGGTACTTAAAAAACTTTTGAAATGACTGCCCCCTTGTAAGCCCATTATAATCAAATTGATATTATCTGAGACTGCCGGCTCTAGCAATTTTGCCGACCCGGACAGAAATGAAAAATGCCGCCCCTCTCGCCAAAGTAAAAAAAAAAAAAAACTATTATTAAAAGATAAAAATTGGTCATAAATACACACCTATAAAACTTGAATATTCCTTGCGAAGAAAAAGAGAGCTAACAGTTCATATATATGTATATATATATATTAAAAACTAAAACATATAAGAAATTACCACTGGTTTTTTTTTCTTCTGACTTTTAATTCTGAAAACTTTTTGATCAATTTGTTCAGCTATTTCATGTTCGATAGCCAATGTAGCTAAGCCATTTAATCTATCTTTAAAATTTGTGAACTGTAAGAAATTTTTTATTAATTTTAATTTTGAGAAATTATTATCTACACTTGCCAAACTTATTAGCAAAGAAAGTAAAATAAATGCAATAGCAAGATTTGGAGCAAATTCTAAAACAGAAATAAATTTTAAAACTTCAACTAGGCTTTTTTTTTTAAACTGACATTTTCTCATCTGCTCAATCAAGCGCATTTACATCCAATGATTCTCCGTCGGTCAACATCAGGCCTGCCCCCGCATATCTAGTAAATTTAGCCCTAATTTTTTTTTTAAGTTTCTCAACTATTAAATTTGAAAGTTCTCTTCCAGTTAATCTTTCAACTGGAAGGAAACAAAAAAAAAAAAAAAAAACTTCGTTAGAGTTAGATTTTTTAATACATGTATACCTTACCATAAATGTAATTTGTTCGATCTTGCTGGCATCAGGGGCGCAATCTAAAATTATCGAATAATATTCAGCTTGTTTAATTTTATGAACAATGTGTAATTTAATATTCTCATATAAAAGAGAAATTATCTCGTTCTGAATATTTTTCCCTAGATAGTGTACTTTAACTTCCTTTTCCAAAAAAAAAGAGGAAAAAATAGGTATTTTTAAAATTTGGTCCAAATGCCGCCCGGACATGGGTCCGGTTTGTCCGACCCTAGAGCCGCCCTTGTCTGAGAAGTCCTAAGTTTTTGTATGTATTCTAAGGGGAAAAAAATTTCTAGTGCTCTTCTCTTTTAAAAATTCGCATTTATATTTATATACAAAATGTTCACTTAAACTTTTTGCTAGATATAATTTAACAAAAATATTTTTATAAATTTGTATAACATATTTTTTACAATTCAGTTTTATTAACTTAAATGTTTGAATTTTACTGTTGCATTGACAAAGTATTTTATACGTGCTTCAGCATTCGATTTTTAAGAAATTTAAAAGAATTTTGTATACGAATTTGTATCTTTAATTTCTAAATAAAATATAAACTTTGTACTTTTAAAGTCTTTTAATTACATGTTTCGAAAATAAGATATAAATGTTTGTCATGCATAACATTGTTTGCAGCTTCTTGATCTTACAAATTTCTGAGTGCATGTGAATACTTGGTACATATGATGTTAATTGTATTGCGATTTACGATTACTTGTTACAAAATGAAGCTCTTATAGCCTACCTAGCGAATTTTTGAAATTGCATATGAAGTTTTATTTTTCACTTTTTTCAGCAAAGTACAAACTTTAAAGCAACAAAAAATTTTTTGTTATGGAATTATTCAATTTTTTTCTATAGCAAAAAGTATGACCACAAAAAGAATAAAAACTTATTGGCTTTCTTCCTTTCTCATTAGATAACTTTTGAAGGATGTGTACAGTACAGTCCTACATTCTTTTATAAAATTGAAAACGGAAGAATGCTTATGTATTCTGAAAAAAACCTAAAATTTTAAATTTATCTTCTATTCAAGTATTTCTTAAAATTAAAGACAAATTTAAACAATGAGAGAAAATCCTTCCTTTCCTTTGTGTATATGGTGTTGCGAATTTTACTTATTGAAAATTTGTTATTTTTCAATTTTTTTCGTTTTTTGAAGTGTTACTTGAAAATAAGCTTCAGGTTCCATAAAAAATGCATCTTTAACTTACACAGGAAGCTATTTCTTCTTGATAATTTTTTTAATAACAGTATTATTCATAATAAGCTATTTTCCTGTTTGAGTATTTCGCCACCACTCGTATCTGTAGTAAATAGATTTATGTAATTTTGTCCCACTCCTCTGTTCTTTTGCAGATTGTTTTTTTTAAAAATAATTGTAATAATATTGTATCATTTTCATGCTTATTTTTTGTTTTTCGAACCTGGTTTCTCTCTCTCGCTAAAGTTTACTCAGGAAAACTCATACACATACATGTAAGTAGTATGTAGCTTTACTTTGTTCTGCGTGAGTGAATTTTAACATCACCCTATTCAGTTACACGAGGGATTTTAGCGACGAACCTCGTAATTTTGAACCATGGTCAAGTGACGAAGACGACGCCCGAGCTGGCATCCCTTCTCCTAACTACCACACCACACCACGGGAGGACATTTGAGCGGTCGACAGATTTGACAACCATCGCTCCCCTACACGGCGGGTCTTCAGTGGTACTGGGCTCGAACTCATGACATGCCAGCCACGAGTCTGTTACCTTGACCACTAGGTTAACAGTGCCACTTCCTATGTTCTGCAGAGCATAATAAAGGGCTGATTTTAAGTAGCTTTGTATATTTAAAATACTAATATATTTTTACTTGATAAAGCCCAATCAAAATAGGACCCTCGGTTTTTGTTTTTTTGTTGCACTAGGGCCTTTGGTTACCTAGTTACGCCCCTTATATAACTCTAGATTAAATAAAAAAAATTAATAGTGTATTTCCAATCCGAACAGTCTGGAGAGTAAAATGTCAACTCAGGTGTCATCCTTCTCAATTCACCGTGATTTAAAATTGCGAAGTTCGTCCCCTCTCTACCCCTCGCATTGTATCGCCCAACGAAATTCAATCAGAAATTAACGAAAAATCTATTTGTTTACTTTTATTATAGTAGAAGTTTCTGTTCACATCTATATTTTTTTTATTTCAGAGAGCGCAATTACTGTTGGATATTGATTAGGTTTTCTTTCAAACGTTTCTAGCATTCTGTATTAATTTTTAAAAATACGTTTCAAAAATAGATTTTTACAATGTATAAAGGTACTATCCCTCCTTACGTGTTTTTAAAAATTATATATTTTTTGGAAAAAAAATTAAATTTTTTAAAAACAATGAGTTAAATCAATGATTTTCAAACATTCATTTTTTAAGTTAGCAACCTAAAAAGGAATCAGCAAAAAAGTAAACGAAAAATATTCATATTTCTTAGAAAATTTAAAATATGTATATGTGTTCTACTTCTATGGTCATTTTGCTTTGACCTTTTTTATCTCGCTATAATCTTAAATAAAGTTTTCACACACCGTCGAATAGTTTTAAAAATAGACTTCTAAAATAGAAGCATGACTTCGATATTTTTCTCTCTTACAATTATATTTTCATTAAATTTCTCACAAACAAATTCTGTTGAAAAACTTAATAAAAGTGTAATAATGATAATGTTTGATGTGCAGCATAGTGAGATACATAATAGCAATTATTTTCCAGTATTTATTAAAATGTCTATTTTTATGTTATTAACTACTTTACAAAAACTCACAAAAAATTATTAATCCAGTTACATTTAAAATATTTTGCGCTCTAATCAAGATAAAGCGTTAAAAATATCCAGCCAAAATAATAAATCAGGAAAAAAGAAAAAAATGTTCCCAGGTTTTCATAATAATTGTCCTGTTCCTCTTCAAAGTGTTGTAAAATAGCCCCCCCCCCCCGTGAATCATGAGATGGGTCAATTACAAAGGAAAGTATTGCATACACCATCTAAGATAGGAGATAAAAGCCTGACAGGCTAGGTGCTCCTATAGAAAATTTCCCTGTAAAGGAAAGTATTTAGGGAGTGGAGACAAACTAACACTCCTTTCCTTTTCTTCCTCTAGGAGAGTCCATTTATTAATCATACTGTAGCACCACACTTTCCTCTCTTTCATAGCAATTCTCCAAATAAAATATCAGAAAAATTAATTTGAATAGAGGCATGATAGAAAAATCAAAAGTATGAAAAAACATTCACTTTGAAATAATGGGGAATAGTGAAAGAAAAAAAAGAACAAATTAAATTTACATTCAACCATTATTTTAATTAAATTCTTATTGTTTTAAAAAAAAAAGGACTGAGAATTATTGGAGTAATTCAATATCATTCATTTTCAGTTTTCATGTCTTTAATTTAATGTTACTGAGTTACACACAGCAAAGATTTTGCCACTTTCTTCTAGTAAACTAAGGTAGTGATTTTTCCCTTTTGTGAGCATAATTTGTCCAGGCATAGAATGTTCAATAATACATTAAATTTGAAACAGTATATGGCTGTGGAAATTATCTAAAATCTGAACTTTTAAATAACTTCAGCAATAAGTTTTAAAATTTTAATTAATCATGAATTGTACACACTTAATTAAAATGCTTTTAAAATTTCAGAAAAATAATCCCTGTGTTAGAGTTGGAAAGATAGTAGTGTTTTGAAAAAGAAATTTAAAAACTGAATTTTCATATCTGCTTAAATAAAATAAAAGAAACTGAATACAAAGAAGTATAACATTTCAGTCAACACTGAAATTCTAAAAATCACAGCTTCCTGTTGTGAATGTGTGGAATTTAGGAGAATGAAATGTTATCTGATTAAATCCTCCACATAAAAAGTATACAAAAATAGCATGTCAAGTTATTGAGATTTTATACATATATTGAGTGAAATTGTATACATATGAAACAATTTGTTAAAAAATTATTCAACACACACACAACAGTAAATTATAACATCAAATAGTTCCTCACTAAATTATATATATATTGACATAAAAAATAGTTAAGAGGAATAGTGAGCAAATATTATTCCTTCCTATCAAAAATGCCATTTCAAAATGAATAGCTGCTTCAATATATTAAGATGGCAAAGATTTTGAAGTTCAAAATGTAATATATATATATAGATTTTTTTTACAAATAAATTATTTTATTATAGTTATACTGTGGTGAGGTAGTATGTTGGTCAAGAAATATTTATACCAAAATAAACAATTTTTGTTTTATTTTTTAATAATGATATGTTTTTACTACTTATATAAAAAACAAATTAAAATTCAGTATATTCATTTTTTTAAAAAAATAATAAATCTGCAACCCTTCTAAATTATTTTGAAGTACCTTCATATTTCTCAAAAGCATGAATATTTTTCAGAGCATCTTTTTCTATTATGATATGATCTTATTTAAGTCAGGGCAGTTTTGTTACAAAAGCTGCTGAATTGTTCATGGTGCTAAATACTGGATAAGTTGCAGCCTTAGTGCCAGGAAGAAAAAATGGGGAACTCTGACACTTTTAAACATTTGAACAATTATAGCTTCAGGTTCTTATTAAAATATGCACTTATATTTTCATCTACCTCTGAAATTGGCACATCTTATTGGACTAAGTGAAGGCATTTCTGGACAGTGTAGCATTGATAATTAAAAAAATATATGCTATAAATTTAGGACTAAAACCGAGTAGTGAAAAATTGAAGCAAGCACTGAACATTTGGAACAGTAACGGGAAATTTGGGATAATGTACAATCAAGTTCAAAGGAAATTATTAAAGGAATTAAACATGAGAAAGAAAAAATGTATTAATCTTTCTTTTTAACAACCCCCAAATTTTAAAAAAAAAAAAGGAGGAAGAAAAACTTATACATTTTTTTTCATTGAAGTAAAATTTTGAGGAAAAATCAATCTCATTTTTTAAAACAAATATTTAATTTGTATATCTCAATACATCAATTTCAAATTTTTATTTCAAGAAATTATAATTCAATGAAAGAAAACAGCCACTGTCATGTTATAATATATTCCTATTATTAGAAATCTTATTTTTTTAAAAAAAGAATTCTGTATGAAATTTTTTTTTTCAAAACCTATAACAAAACCTCGTTTTCACTGGAATATGTGTTCCAAGCAAAATATACATTAAGGTATTTTGAAAATTTAGCATTATTTTCCTGCCATTAATAATTAATTTTGAAGCACTGAAAACTTATTTTAAAATTATCTCTACTCAATATAGCTAAAAAAAAAAAAAAATAATAATAATACTGTTTCATGAAATTTACTTTAAAATTTTTTTTAAAAAAAGTACATCATTACTACTGATGATTGAAATGATTATAATACTATACTTTTTAAAAATGTTTTCAGTTTTATACTACAGAATTTTAAGTTTAATCACGTTTTAAGCATAGCTGAAATATGAATCTTATTGTGAACAATGTTTATAATGAATTTTGAGCAAAGTAAGAACAGAACTGAAAAATAAATTATCCCCTTTATATATTAGCTAAATCACAATATAAACATAATTTTGGACTGTTTTTTAACTGAAAAATTATATGGAATTCAAGTCAATTTTTGTTTAGCATAAGCTGAAAATAATTTTAATTCTAAACAGTATTTAAAAGGCAATGCATGTAATATTCCTACCATTTTATAACAGTCAATATGATAAAGATAAATATAAAACACAATTTTCTTCTTTTATCATTAATACATATATATAATTATTATATTATATATATATAAATATTTTTCTCTAGTTATGTTTCTTAGAATCTGTTTTCTATCATTTAGCTTTGTGGGTAGTATAATTTTGTCTTATTATTATTTTTTTTCATTTTATTATACTATATATAATATAAGAATTGATCTAAATGAAAATATGATTTAATTTCAGCTGCAAAAGTTAAAAGGATTTTGTAACAATAATTCTCAAGTGTCTGTTTAGAAAAAATTTGCTAAACCTGATTCAAATGTTATATGGATTAATAAAAATTCACTAAAAATTGCAAATAATCAAAAATATATCAATAAACTAAAATATTTTACTCTTCTATTTTAAGTTTACAATATAGTTACAGTTCTACATTTTTTTTTCCAGAGAGAGTTTCATTTAATATTTTTAAAAATTTAATCTTAATTTTTATTTTATAAACATACCATATTTCTAATGAACTTGTATACAACAAATAAACAATGAAAACATATTTATATCTTAAAATTCAAACAAAAATTGAAAAAACATTGAAATTGTTCAGTAGTAAAGTTATAAACAATAAACGCACAATATTTATAATAGGTTATTAGATTCACACATACTGAATACATTGCACTTTTTTATTGTAATTATTTTGAAAGTAGCCAATAATTCATAACGAGCCAAATATAGCAACCCCAAAACAGAGTAATTTGAATTCCAACTCTGTAAAAAATAGGAATAGGTGCTGCCAACGAAATCGCGCATTACACGTCCGGCCTTGTTTGTTCCTTTTATCTATCAGACTTGGAGCATCACACAGGTTTTCTCCTTCCACATTTTGATTTAACTTAAAATCAAAAAATCCTTCTCAGTGAAGAGAAGTATTTGGCCCAGAACCGGGCCGTTTTTCTTGCTTATGAGTGGAATCCATAATTACCACAGCAAAATATATATTAGGATTATCAGGAATCTCACGCTTTTAAGAGTAGTAAGTTGGCAGGTGTAGGGTTTGTAGCAAAATGAACTGGTTCTAGCATTACCCACGAGGTAACGACGTCACGTGCATAAATATGCGCAGATGATCAGAAGGAGGCTAGACGCTTGTTCTGTAACAGCATGGTCTATTTGTGTTCGGTTTTTGAAATACCAACTGGGTTAAGTGACATACTAAGTATTAACTCGTTATATTTGTGTCTTTATAAAGTGATTTGAAACTTGTGAATCTCTTTTTGCATTTTAGTAATTTATTCTTTTTGTGAAAATATATTTACTAGAAAAATCTATGGCTCCCCCTGATGAAAAACGTGACAAATTTTCGAAATCATTTCGTAGTGCTGAATACCAAAATATTTCCTTTGGGATCCGTTCTCAACAGTTTTCTCCCATAAATAAAAAGTTGAAAGCTCAAAATGAAAAATACAATCAAAAGAAAAAAGAGGCATATAAGTTTCGATTCGGAAACTACCATCAATATTATGGATACAGAAATCAAGGACAAACAGATCCTCGTATAACTTGCATGAAACAAGAATGGTTTTCTGGCAAAGATGTATTGGACATTGGCTGTAATGCTGGGCATTTAACACTTGCACTAGCAAAATGTTTTTCTCCAAAATGCATTATAGGTATTGATATCGATGAAGAATTAATAAAAATGGCTAAAAAGAATGTAAGGCATTACGTAGCTCCTGAAAACATTAATGATGAAGATTTTCCAATATCATTTCCTTTAACCTATGGTCCAGTTGCTCAGTCGATGGATACTAAAGGCAGATATTCTGAAAGCAATTTTCCATTTAATGTACAGTTTATAAAGGTATGCTATAATAGCTTAAAATTTATTTTACTTGCTTGTTAATTTTTGAGAAAATTTTGAATGCATGCTCGTTTTTAAGAATACCATCAAAATCAGAAATATAGTCATTACTTTCTTAATTGATTCTTTAATTGTGGAAATAACTCGTTTTGTTCTGTTTGTGATGTGATTACTGATTGTTCCCATTTTTAAAAAAATACTAAACTTAATCGAGTGAAGTTTTTTGTATCCAGTGTGTATGATTATTTGGTGTTTCAAACTATCAAAACACAGGTTTGTATAGTGTAATTTTCTTTTGGTTTAGTTTAGCTTTTTCCTTGTTTTTTCTTAAGTAATTCCTGTAATTGCTCTATTTTTCATTTTCCACTAAGACTTGTTGAGAATTTGGGGTGCGGCTTAGATTCGAGTAAATATGATATTATGTCCTTACAAAAATAATAGTGAGATGTATATATATGTTGTATTTGCATCCAGAAGAAAGTCGATTGGAGATTTCAATAAAATCGTATCAAATGATAAAGATGAAAAGCAATTCTCCCTGCAGGTGGTAGAAGCAAAAAGAAAACGCATTCCATCAGAAACTATAAAAAAGTCAGTCTTAAACACTGTTTTGTAATATAAAAAGGAAAAATATCTTTTCATTTTTACTTCTATGAATTTATTCATTCTTTTGTAATTGATTATAAAATAAAATATATGTATTCATAAATTTTGCATGTGCCTTATGCCTAAAAGGATGTTGGTCATAATTTTAAAAAAAATACCTAAATTGTGCAGGTTCTTATTTTTTTAAAAACAATTTACAGAAAAAGCTACATTAGACTAACATATAAAGTTTGTGAGAGTTGAGCACTCTCTTGCAATTGAAATAGGAAGTTGAAATTTCCAGAATATTACTGTCTACAAATCTAAAATATTTGAGGTGGGACTGGTATGTATGTGAAACTTTTTTTATATGTATTGTTGAACCACCCTAATCCATAAGATAGCTGCAAAATTAATCAGCATTCAGTAAAAATTTGTATCTCTGTTTCCCCTCCCCTCTCCTTTTTTTACTTGTAAAATGTTAACTATATTATGTATAGTTAGTGTTTTGGGTTTTTTTTATGTTTCAGGTATAGGGACACTTAAAATAAGCTAAAAGTGTTATAGAACAAAAGGTTTTTTTAAAATAATGTTTTGATGAAGACTTTTTCATAGATTTTTTTCTCTTTGTGCAATTTAAATTGCTTTTATTTACTAGCAGTTATATTATTTTCACATGTAAATTCCCAACATAAATTTTTCTAAAATTAATTTTTTTATGCTAAATTAAATATAAGTACTGTGGGTGAAAATACAGAAGTGTCAAAGTGCAAGCCTCATCACTTGACTACGATTCAGAATTTTGAGGTTAGTAGCCAATATCCTTGTGTTGCTTCTATGCATGACATTGAAAAACAATAAAGGCATTTTCACTATATGTTAGCCATTTAATGTATAATTTTTTCTTGTAAAAAAAAATTTTAGGATAAAAAAAATTATGTATCTATATATATAAAGGAGAAAAGCGACTCACTCACTGACTGACTGACTAATCACGAAATCTCTGGAACTATTCAACCTATAGACTTGAAATTTGGTAGACATGTTCCTTTGATAGAGTAGACATCAGCTAAGAAAGGATTTTCCGAAATTCGAAACGCAAGGGGCGTTACGGGGGGTTAAGGGCTTTAATAATAATTGTTTCCATGTTTAAACTACTTGATGTACAATCTTGAAATTGGGTAAGCGGATTCCTTTCAGAGAGTAGAGATCCGCTACAAAATGAGTTTGTTGAAAATCGATCCCCAAGTGGCGTTGCAGGGGCTTAGGGGCGTTATAGATAATTATTTCCATTTTTAAACTATTTGACGCACTATCTTTAAATTTGATATATAGATTCCTTTCGTAGAATAATGATCAGTTACAAAACGGGTTTTGTGAAAACAGACTTCTAAGTGGCGTTGCGGGGGATTAAGGAGCGTAATAGATTAATATATCCGTTTTTAAACTACTTCACCTACCTGCTTGAAAATTGGTAGGTAAGTTTCTTTCCTGGAGTAAATATCCGCTACAAAATGGGTTTTGGGAAAATTGACCCCCAAGGGGTGTTGCGGGGGCGGGGGGTTTAAGGGGCGTTATAAATTCCTATTTTTAAGTTATTAGACGTACAGTCTTGAAACTCAGTAAGCAGATTCCTCTCATAGGGTAGAGATATGCTAAAAATGGGTTTCGTGAAAATTGCCCCCAAGTGGCGTTGAGGGGACTTAAGGGGCGTTATAGATAATTATTTCCATTTTTAAATTATTAGACGCACAGTCTTTATATTTGATAAAGAGATTTCTTTCATAGAGTAGAGATCAGCTATAAGAAGGTTTTGTGAAAACAGACCTCTAAGTGGCGTTGCAGGGGAATAAGTGGCGTAAGAGATAAATATTTTCGTTTTTAAACTATTTGACCTACCTGCTTGAAAATTGGTAGGAATGTTTCTTTCATGGAGTAAATATCCGCTACAAAACTGGTTTGGAGAAAATTGACCCCCAAGGGGTGTTGCAAGGGTTAAGGGCAGATATAAATACTTATTTCTTTTTTTAAACTATTAGACTCACAGTCTTGAAATTTGGTTAGCAGATTCCTCTCATAGGATAGAAATACACTGCAAAATGTGTTTTGTGAAAATCGACCCCTAGGTGGTGTTGCGGGGGTTCAAGGGGCGTTATTGATAATTTTTTTGCATTTTTAATTAATTGGACGAATAGTCTTCAAATTTTGATAAGCAGATTCCTTTCATAGAGTGCAATTCCCCTTCAAAATGGGTTTTGTGAAAACAGACCCAGAAGTGGCGTTGCGGGGGCTCAAGTGGCGTTATAGACAATTATCCCCATTTTTAAACTGTTAGACGTACAGTCTTGAAATTTGATAAGCAGATTCCTTTCGTAAAGTAGAGAACCGCTACAAAATTGGTTTTGCGAATATCAACTACGATGTTTAAATTCGGGAGATTAAGAGGCGTAATCGATAAATATTTCCATTTTTAAACTACTTGATCATCCTGCTTGAAAATTGGTAGGCATGTTCCTTTCATGAAATAAGAGTTCCTCTAACAAAGAGTAAAATGAAAATTGACCCCCAAAGATGTTTGCGAGGGGTCAAGAGGAGTTACAGAAAAAAATTCCTGGTTTTTAATTGTTAGACCCATATACTTGAAATTTTTTAAGCATGTTTTTTTTTTGTTGAATAGGGATCCACTAAGAATAAATTTTAAGCAAATCAAGTTCTGGGGGGTTGCAGGGGGTTACTGGGACGTATTGACAAAAAAAATACTTTTTTCGAGCTACAAGGACTATAATAATGAAATTTGGTTTGCATCATTCTTTTGTTGAATTGAAATCCGCTAAGAGCGGTAATTTTGGAAAACGGCTCTCAACGGAATTACGGGGATATTTATAGTAAAACTTTTGCTTTTTTCTGTTAGATTTAGACTTGAAATTTGGCTTGCATGTTCAATTTACGGAGTAGAGATCCACCGAAAATTGGTTTTGCGGGAATCCACTTGGTTTTTGAGTTACGAAAGAGCAAACATCATTTTATGCTTCAATTTTAGAGATTTTTAGAAAATACAAATTAGATGAGTTCTGCTCTTTTTTTTTATCAACAGGTGACAGTTACAGGTATAAGTATATTTTTTCAATTCAATCGAATTCTTAATGCTAGGACTTAGATATCAATAATTTATACATATATATAAGCAGTAAAAATTTATAAACATCATGAAATACCCAGCGAAGCGGGCGGGTAACAGCTAGTTATTTATAAAATTATTATAGAAAAAAATTATATTAAGTATGTTTCAAAAATGCAACTCATGCTATTAATAAATTCTTTATTAATTTATTTTGTGCTTATATATTGTATGAAGGTTTAAGTGTAGTATAGGGGGCCCTTTCGACTTGGAGACTTCTCTTTGGTTTTGGCGATTTTTATATAGATATGGTGAGAAAACGAATTCATTCTGGCTTCAGGACATCTATCGCTAAGCAGAGTAGCTCGGCGATCGATTTTGGTCGCCAAAAAAAATCTGACATCGCCAAGGGCCCCTCTATACTACACTTTAACCTAATTGAAAAATTAAAAATACAGATTGAAGGATAAAAAAGTTTTTAATGAGTTAATTTTATGTAAATTGCAAATTAAACAAAAAAAAAAGCTTTTTGCATATCTCAGGTGAACAGAAAGAAAACCATGTTTGATAAATTTTTAATCTGTAGATCTAATAGCTGATAAAAAGGATTTTTTTTTATTTACAAGTCCCTCCAACTCTTGTGTGTCAATTTTTGAAATCACCTTCCTCAGCTGATACCATTTTCAGATTTGGCGACTAATTCCATATACCAATACCAGATTTGGTGACTAATTCCAGATTTAGCGACCAAAAGATTAAGGTGTAACCCTAAAAGCAAATACACTAGTGTTTAAAACAAATGGAAAAGAAGTGTTCTTTATGTGAGAAAGGGGAGGGTGAATACGTCAACAAATTCTTACCATAATATAAACATTTTTCTAAAAATGGAAATAAAAAAAGACTTGTGCATGTGGGGAAAAAATAATTTGTTCTAACTCTGCTAAATATTTTTTTATTTTTAAAAAGCAATATGTTTAAAAGGTGATAATATGATTGACACTAAAAAAATTACCATGTTTTTATTAGCTTGCTTTCTTGTATGTCTGTCCAGGTGGAATTTTGTTATTGATTTTAAACTGACTTCGCGATGAGCAAGAGACTTGAAATTTGGACCATGGCTCAGAAGGTTGTAGTGTGAAAGACAAAGCTAATCTACTTTAAATACCAGAAGTGATAAAAGTATTTATTTTGATATAAGGATCAATTTGTTACTACAAAATGTGCACAGAAGAAATAACGTGCATTAAAAAAAAAGAATGTGGAAAGCCACGCGATAGAAGTGAAACTTCTTTGGCGAGATTGGCCTTAAATGCAGGAATAGATCTAATTATATTAAACTGATGAGAGAACTTACTTTAATCAAATAAAATTCGAACTTCATTTATTGTATGAAAATATTTTTATTCAATTTTCTGCATCATTTTCCAAGAAAGACAATAGGTGTGTGGTAACTAAAGTAAGATATAAAAGTCCTTGATTGTAGTCAATCAAGAAAATGTGAGAAAACTGCATCAATCGTGGTTCCTTATTTTGTTTTTCCTTCTCTGGAATCAGTATTCATTGTTAAATTCAGTGTCCATGTCGATAATTCAATGAGTGGCTTTGCTTCTTCTGAAGCAAAATTAACATTAAAATCTCCAGTTAAGATAATCAGCTTTTAATCATCATCGGATCCAATGATTGCGGCAGTCTCTGATGTGTACAGTACTAAAACTTTATGGATAAAGATGATAAAAGCTGCAACAGAACTACCTGGTGATATATAGACTTTCGCCTGGACTTGCTGCTAGTTTTGCTTTTTTTCTTTCACGAAACTCTTTTCCTCTTTTTGCATTTGTTCTAGGCATTCTGACCAGAATTAATTTTGATTCAATGGAAATAAAAATTAATAATATAAACTTAATGCATCACTAACAGAAGTCACTGTGTTTGTTTACAAGACGCTATCCGTAGCGATTCTGGCGCAAATGTTAGTGACATATACACAATGACCCAGACACTCCCGTATTGGAAAGAGCCATATAATGGTAATATTTTAGGTGCATATATTTGTTGAAAACAGCACGTTTTTATTACATAAACTATGAAAATACGCCACACTAGTTCGTTTTACGAGAGTAGCAAAGGTACCCACTTAATGTCACCAGTACCTAAGCACCTTTTGTCCATTGGAGCAAGATATATTTTTGATGCACAATTCCCCCTTAGCAATCATCCAAATTTTTCACGTATACCCCCCACTCTAAATCTCCTCACCATGGGGACATTTGGGGGGGGGGATCACTACTTCCGTTCACTGTTATGGGGCAAAACTGGTTAAATTTCCAATTCACTCCCGTCTCTAAGGAAGTTTCACTTCAAAGTGCATAGAAATAAAATATCAATTTTTATTGTATTTATGGTTTTTGCAATGCTCACCTGAATAGCTTGCAGATGGCAGAGTTTTTTTCCTACTTACTTGACATTTATCATTATAATTTGGACACTTCACACAATATCTTTATAAATTATAGCCTATGTGTTATTCTGATGTATAAGCTGTATTATTGTAAAGTTTCATTAATATCCATTCAGTTGTTTTTGCGTGAAAGAGTAACAAACCCATACATACAAACTTTTGCATTTATAACATTAGAAAGGATAATGGTCAAAAAGCTATATCATTTACGAAGCAAGTGTAAAATATTGTTAACTATTTGTTAATTGATAGTTTTCATTTTAGATGAACATTTTGTCTTACTAATATTATATGAAATATTAAAAATTATTTTGAGGTTTTAATAATAACAATTTAACCATAGAATTTCCATCCACTTTTACCCCTTAACATGCAAGATTAAGTTTATTCGATTGGTCCAAACTGTGCACAATAGAGATAATTTGAGTGGATTTATATTTTATGCTGCTGTAATTTTCACATTTGTATATAAATGATCATGATCTGTATTTATGAGACTGACTGCAATTGATCATCCATGATTTTATAAACTTATATAAAGTTTATTGTAAATTTAGATGAATGTTATGAAAAAGTATTCTTTCATTTGCTAGACATGAACATTTGGAGTGCATGTTTTGTATAAAAAATATTGGGGTGAAAAATTTTGGTTTCAGAAGTAAATTAGTAGAAAGACTTTGACAAATTTAACGACTAACTTAAAATCATTTTCCCAGTTTTGTTCCACCAACATCAAAGAATGGAGCTCCCACAAGATACTACACTGTGTGTTGTGCTAAAAGAGATAGCAAAGGAGAAGAGTCATTATGTGTGTAATAATAGCAATGTTGTGGGCTATAATGTGCTGCATCTTTCTTCCAAATATATCAAATAAAAGAAAGTTTTGAATATTTTTTTGAATAAATATTTCTATAGAAAAAAAAGTATAATAATTAGTTCATTTATAAAAATGTTTCCTTCTAAACATCTTTCTATAAAAGAAAAGTAATAAAAGTCGATATACATACACGATAGCAGTGTTGGGCTCTTATCTGCAATGTGGAGCAAAATTGAAATAAAAAATTTTATTGTTTTTTGTACCCTTTTTTATTTTTGACTAAAATGAGGTTCTAAAATATAAAAAAATTGATCCCCCCCCTGGTTTTTTCTAAATAAGTGTGCATTAAGGAGTTAATATCTTTCAAAAGCACTTTTTCTTGTTTATTACATCTTCTACTTTTTTGAGAATTCTGGTGAAAATAAATGAAATTTTAATTTTTTTGAATAAGGTAAAAATTATGCTTATGTATAATTTCCAGCAAAGTAAGTATTTTGCAAGTATAAATAAGTAATGAATGAAAATTATGTGTATAATTGTTAAATGTAGAATTTCCCTTTTTAATAGTGCTGACAATACGGCTTGTAATTAAAATGTCTGAATTTCGGGTCTCTTATGATATTTCTTATGTTGTGTTTTGTATCTAAATTCTTTAACAAATTTTACAATTATGAAATACAATTTTATAAAATTATGAATCATTAAAGAATAAATTGAATTATCAATATTTGATCTTTTAGAGTAATTTAGAAAATGTTGTGTTTGTTGTTATGGGCCTAAATTATTGTATAAAGTTTAAATATTCCTTATAATTTTCATGAATAAATTATTTTTTGCAATTACTAATTCTACATTTTTATTGTAGGCAAATTTCATTTTATCCTCTGATGAATTTGTGAACAGTCAAATGCCATATTTTGATACTATTTTGTGTCTTAGTGTAACAAAATGGGTTCATTTAAATTGGGGTGACATTGGTATTAGAAGACTGTTTCGTCGAACATATAAGCTTTTGCGACCTGGAGGAAACTTCATTCTAGAAGCTCAGCCTTTTCAGTCTTATGCCAGAAAGAAAAAAAATACTGTAAGTAACATTATCACTTTGCATTTCATTGGATGAAGCATTATTGTTTCTGATGAATATTTTATTTATTTGAATCAAATTTAAGATAATTGCCATATTTACTTGAATCTAAGCCGCACTGTTTTTCCAGTGTTAATGCTGTTGAAAATCGAGTGTGGCTTAGAATCAAAGGAAAGAAAATTTCTTAAAAGGGTCAATTAGAGTAATTACTGGTTCAAGTATGTATTTATTATTTTATATTTCAAATTTATTTTAATTTCGTAAAATTGGATATTAATAAGCCATTTTACATTTTTGTTGAAAATTTTGTGTGCGACTTAGATTCAAATAAATACGATAGTTAAAATTTTTTTTCTATGTAATACAGACTCATTTAATAAAATCTAAAGATACTTCTAGATTATCGAGAACATTTTTTTCTCCTGCTATGGGATATGATATTTAGGGTTCAAGTAAAAGAAGCTTTAAAATTGCGAAGAGGAGATAAAATATTTTTTATTGCGTTTTTCACATAGTGGAACAAAAGCACTATTAGGATGCAAATTTTGTCGTACCTTTTTCTCAGCCAATAAGCAACCAATTGACCTCGGCTTTTTGGCATTTGTGCTCTAGATGAGCTGAATCATATTTAAATTTTCCCATAGTTTTCCCGAATTTCGCTAGTTTATAACAAAATTTTCTCAAATTTTACCTTGTAAATTTATTGTTTGCAAAAAGTTTTTTAAAAAAAATCTACCTGCATAGAATAAATACATAAAGCGAGTTTTATGCCTAGACAAGGAGTTAGTCACCTTGTCCATGTTTTTGTAGCTTCCTTGTGCTTTTTTATAGTGCTGATACAGATTTATGTCATTATTTCTTTTCAGCTCAATAGTAGTACATTTAGAAGAGTGGTACAGTACTTGTTTCTGTTAGTAAAAAGTTCATTAGTTGCATTATTGTAAAATACAACATGTGAAAAATGCGCTAAAATTACTTGGCCATGCCAATGATTGATATCTTGTTATTGCATATATATAAATGAGCATCTGCAGTAATATTTACTTTACATTATAAATACCTTGACTAGTTCAGATATTTATTTAATATATTTGTAATAATTATTTAAAACCATACATGTAATAAGTCTAGTTTTAACTTTAGAACCAAGTCATTATAGAAAATTAATGTTATTGTTAGCAGATATCCTATTAAATATAAATATTGTTATATTAGAATTTCATTAAGTCATAGTTCTTTATTTATCAGTTGTGCTCCTTAAAAAGATTTAAAGAGTTATAAAAAATAGATACAAGTTGAATGAAAAGTAATCATATTAGGGTGTTAAGTCATGACTCTATGCCTAGTTATATTTTATATTCATAAAACATGAACAAATAAATTTCATAGATTTCATGCAAAATACTTTTAAGTGATTCATCATCATATCCAGCAAGACAGCCCCTCGTGGGCCAATACCTTCCTTTGAAGTTTCCTCCAGTGACCTCTCATTTATCTTTTGTTCTCCAAGTTTTCTCGTTTATAATCCCAAAATCTGATAGCATTGAGTCTGTCCATCTCAGCTTTGGTCTGCCACACTTCCGAATCCCAGTTACTTTGAACTGCGTTATCTTTTTGACAACATTATCATCTGGCATTCGAATTATACGGGCCGTCCAATTCATTCTATTTATTTTTATGCATTTAATGATGACAGGTTGCTTATAATTCTGTATAATACTTTTAAGCGATTAGTTACTGCATTTTTCTTCGTATGCAATCACTGTGTTTGTCCTTTGAATGAGACAAATCTTGATTGAATGTTCCACTTTTAACTTCTGTTGATTCAAAACAGTTTTAAATCACACACCTTAACATTAATTAATTTAAGTAAAAAAAAAAAATTTCAATCACAAACATTTTTTATTTTTATTTTATTGATTTTTTCCCCATACATTTAATTTTCTTATTTTTATTTTATGTTATTCATAATAAGTTTTCAAAATTGTTTTAGTTTTTATAAGGTAAAAAGTTTCTTGCCTATATTTGACACATGTCTCATAAAGACTTGCTGCTGAAAATTCTAAACAACCAACAACACTATCATATAATTCTGTGAAAAAACATATGTAGATGTTGGATGTATTTCTATTAATGAGGTTCCTATCTAAATTGCATGTTACAATGCTTATTTATTCATTATAAAGTTTGTATTGTAATTGTATAAATTGCTTGCAATCGTCCTTTTGTGCCCAAAACAAAATTCTGTTTACCACAAATGATCGTGTTAAATTTGTTTATTTCCTTTCACAAAAACCTCATAATGTTGTAAATAATCAGACAGAATACTAATTGTTTTATATTTGTTATCATAATGTAGTAAATTCTGTTTCATTTTTTAAAAATTTTAGGTTATATAAAACAGCAATTCTGTTTATATAACTGTATGTCTACTATTAGATGTCATTACTTTGGATAAATTTTTTATTTATATTTGTTTCTATTTTAAAATGGTGCTGTTTCTTAAAAAAATTGATATTTGTTTATAATGTAAAATTTTTTAATAAAAAAATTAAAGGAAAGAGTTCTATCTTGATAGATTCACTTTATATTAGTGTGTGAAATCATTTTTACATTAATTCTTGTAATTTATTGTAAGAAAAATAATTTTTTAATTGTATTTTTTAGTCTTATTTGAATTTATCTATGTTTTATGAATTAGAAATACCCTTTCTAAGATTAGGTTTCATTTGTTATCATTAACTTAAGATAAGTACTGTAATATTAGTTAATTATTTTTTATTTTATAGTTTTTTGTTAAAATAGAAATAATTAATGTGTAGTATAAAATAAAAACAACCCTTTTAATTTTTACTTTCTGCTAAAGATATTTATAAGGAAAAGAACATGCACATCAACAAATAATTTATTTATTGAAATACTTTACAAATGATGCTGTTTAAAATTTTGTACTTTAATTTACTGTTGTATTTAAATTTTAACTATTGCATCTTATTACTTTTAAATATTATCTCTTTAGAAAACTTTTTTTAATGTTTGACTGACTAATACTCATATATTGCTTTATAGGAGGAGCTTAATGAAAACTATAATTGTATTGAACTTTTTCCTGAAATGTTTAACGAATTTTTACTTAAGTATGTTGGTTTTGAAACATGTCAATTAATAGATACTCCTGCACATTCTTCTCTAGGTAAGATTTTATTTCAATTAATAGATACTCCTGCACATTCTTCTCTAGGTAAGATTTTATTCTTGTACAGTTGCATTACATATGAGAAGAAAATAATTTTAAAATGAATTAGTTTATTAGTGAAATTCATGATATTTTTACATCAGAACTTTTCAATAGAATTAAGACATTATAAAATAAAGAATTTTTGCTCAAGTTACCATCATTGTAAGTGAATTATTGTTTCATTTTTTCTAGAATAATATAAAAATTTATTTTCATTTTGAGTCATCTGATTTTTTAAGGATGCAATTAAAAGTTAATTATTTTGAAAGATAAAGAATATTTTAACCAACAACATATTCATTTTAGATTTAGATATGTTTAAACTGCATTGATTATACATTTATTCCAATTTTCTGTAATGCATGGAAGGCCTTTTAGGTTTGTAATTTTATTGCAATAGAATAATTTGAGAAAAAATAAATTTCTTAATCATTCATTATATCTGAAATGACATCTTATTTCAAGCATTATGATTAAGCAGTAAAAGAACATTAAAAAAAAAAAAAGACAAAACTTATCCCATATTAAAATTATTTGCAATTTTTTTAAGAATATAATTTGAATTTTCAAGACCTGCAAATGTATGAAAAATTAATCCATAGTTTTATTTCAGATGATGCATTTAATTTGATGCTAATATTTTCTGGAACAAAAATATACATTAATTTCATCTTTTTTTATTTAATTTATCTTTTCTTAGGTTT
>BMAO01037410.1:0-18110 GCA_019973975.1 Trichonephila clavata | reverse complement strand
CCGATATCGTTGATGTTCAAATGATTAAAAAGTACTGTATAAACAAAATATGAAACAAAACAGTCATTATTTTTCCGGATAGACTGAACACTGGATTTATTAGATAAGTCATTTATGCAAATGGGTAGAATGGAAGGCTACAATTTTCCTTTAGAAAGATGTGGAAACTCAATTTACCCATCCGACAATTGTTTTCTTTGATTCGAAGCCGTTCCGGATTTTCAGTAGCATTAACACAGGAAAAATACGACTTAGAGATCTGAGTAAATATGGTTAAAGGCCTGCATAAATATAAGTATGGTTTTTAAAAATTAAAAACAAACTATACAACCCACCCAGCTTTAAAGCATCAATAATCCTCAAGCAAAGAAGTGAATACAAAATCCTTTTTAACATTACTGGTTTCGTTATCAGAAACCTTTGAAAAAAAATCTATTCGATTTGCAATAAGTCATATGTTTAAAAAATGTTATTGCTTTTATTTGTAAGGTTTCACATTTATAAGTGGTTAATGAATGTCGGTACAATTACTTTTGAAAATGTCCCTCTATTACTTTTTATTTTGTTACTTTGATTTATTATTCCTTTTAAAAATATTGTTTGCAATAGTGAAGAACTTTGATTTGTTGCTGACTTATTTTATTAACTTAAAACTTTCATTGATTTTTGCTTGTGATCCTATTCTGGATCAAGATTCAAATTTTTTCATACAAAATAAATGGAAGACTGGAAATTGTAACAGGTATGCATGTCTCAGAAGATGCATTTGAAAAGCAAATTTTTGGTGCTTTTCAAAACGTGACACCATGGATCATATGTAACTTATAATTTGTGGTTTAAGAATATTTCTTCACATAGTTTCTATATATGTGTTGTAATTTGTGATTAAATTATTTTTTTCTCCTGCCTGCTCTTTGAAACATCTGGAGACAATTTCATATTACATTAAAGAGAAACTTTTCCTGCTGAAAGTTTCCATATTTGTAAAGGGGTTTTTCATATATAAATGTATATAATTCATATGCGGTAACACTTAAATACACTTTGACATTAAGATAATTGTATACATGAGATATAGGAATCAGGTAAATTCAAAAGAAAACATCCCCAAGAACAGAATATTGTCTCCAACCACCGAACTTTAGGCAATGTAGATATGACTAGAACTTTCATTCAGCTTTCTACAGATTTGTACCCTGCCATCTACACAGAGTAGTTGTAAACATGATTTATCAAACCTTTATCCAATCATCTAATCATTGATCTACTTTGTGAACTTAAAGCTTGTTCATATTGAAATTCCACTGATGAGGCTTTCGAATAGGTCATCGTCTATCAGAGCCTAAAAATGCTAGTTAAGAAAAGCCTATAAACGCTAATTTTATCAATATAAAAAAGAGCTATAGGCTTGACTGCTACTAAAGTTAGACCCCGATACGAGGTAGCAAAGATACACCATCAAGCGCATGTTTAAAAATTAGAAATATTAGAGAAAATCAAAAATACTCTTTTACTTAATTAGTTTTTTTTAAATCGATAAATATTTTTTAATCACAATTAAAAATTTTATATTGACAGCGACAGGAATTAACCTCAAAGTATGAAAATGATTCACACTAAAATATTTATTCAAATAATTCCTTATTACTTACTCGCATTTTTTTAAGAATGAAACTTAGTCAGAGGCTTAACATGAAATATAATTATTAATAAATATTTACACATATATAAATCTATCTAGATTTCACACACAATGAGCCCTGAGACTTTGACAATTGAGTGTAAGAATTGCAAGTATTTCCTGAATGAAGGCGAATAAGACTTGCTGGTATGAGCGAAGTGGATTTAAAGTCATGAAACCGAAATAGAGTTTTTGAATTCGAATATTTTAAAATGCTATATTTAGCAATATAAAAAAGCTGCCGGCTTGATGGCTAGAAGATTTGACTCCATGTGCGAGATAGCGAATAGACATCACCAAGCGGGCTTATTGGTCAAATCAAACAGTGCGCGCTTCCCCAACTTCCTGTTACGCATTCCAGTCCCTTTTCACGAAAGTACTCCAACAAATATCCAGCAACCGAGAGTAAAGATGTTACACTTCAAAAATATTAAGGATTCACAAAGAACACATTTATATTTATGAAACTCTACAAATAAATAGATCAAGTGCATCATTTTATTCAACCGTGCACTCCAATTTAACGGCAGAATATTCTAATTTCTGATGCTGAAACCAACTGATTATTTATAAGCACTTTTCAATGTTTGTAACGCCTCACATTAGCGCACTTTTGTATAAATTGTCTTAGAAACCTTTTTCGTATACGGACTACAACTTTTAGAAGTGGGCAGCCGATTAGCTATGCTTTCGAACACACAACGATTATTTTTGCAGTTGGTCCACTGAAAACAATGTTCATTTCACAAAAGAGTGGGAATGATGCGTGGTATGTGTAAGTAGTTTAAAATATTCCCATTGACTTCATGTGAAATTCAAAAGAGGAAAAGAGAATTACATATCAAAGTCTCACATCAATCTGCACGAGGGCCATTGGCGATGAGAATAGTAATTTCGATCTTTAATCATGAATTGAATAGAATATGTCCTAAGTATACACTGCCGAAAATTTAATATTGCAATATGTATGTTTTTATAATTCCTCCATTTCTTTGTATAATGTCTATTACATATTTTATTAGTCCTTAACTGCTGTCTGCACTGGGTATTTCATTATGTTGTTTGAATTATTGTACTTTTTACAGATATATTTAAAGTATCGATAGCTAAAACCTGGCATTGAACGCTCGATTGTAATGAAAATAATTTTCACAGGATTTACCATTTGAATTAGTTACTTAACTGACAATTGCAATTTACGTGATTTGTTTCCCACGACATCTATTTTCACTTAGGCACCTGTGTGGGTTGTATTCATGGAAACAGAAAAGGCAGAAAATGAGAAAATATTTCTCCGAAATAAGTAAGTATTACGCAACCATCGCAAAACCGGTCAATTTGTTTTACATTAAAAAAACTTTTGGAATAGTTCTACTGATAGCAACACAAAGAAAATGATCGTATTTTGAAAGGATGTTTATAGCCAACCGCGACACTGATAGCAACAGTTGAGCACGACATATATATACACCGGCGACTGTTAAGGGGTATTAAGACAGGAATTAAAATTCTAAAACTGACATTACAATATTGCTTACGATGGTGTAGTAGTTTGAAAACTCGTATAACTTTTATTGATTCGCTCCAATCATTCTCCGCAAGCCCCTCATTGAGTGGATTTCATTCAAATCTGTTCTTAGTGGATCTTTATCCAACATTTTGTTAATGCAATTATTTTAAAACCTCCACTGATTTGATTTTTGCGTTTTGCAATTTAACAAGTCATCGTTAGAAGTTGCATTTTTCTTCATATATGAAGGGCCATGTTTAGTGAGTTTAAAGCAGTAGCAATCTATTTTTGGCTTGTATTGGGTAAATAAGGCTTAAAAAAAAGAGACATTAATAACAACATTCATCGAAATCTTTGTAATGTTCATGTGTCTCACGTACAGAAACCACTAAAGATTGCAACAAGTTTTGGAAGAAGACACGAGCCGTTAAAAAAAAATGAGTCCCAATGAATTTATTTGCGCAGTTCTACAATTCTAAGTGGTTTACTTGTACGTGCGTGATTTCTGTTCTACACTTGCTTCGTATTGCTTTTCATGATAATGAACTTTTTTTGTGATTTAAAATACCTTGTTTTTGTAATATTTGTAGGCGATTTTTTTTATGAATATAAATCAAACAATTCACTAAATTCAAATTTATAAATTGTAGTTTAACTAAAATAGAGAATTCAAAGGAAATACATTTTTTTAAAATTTGAATAGTTTTAAGGCTTTTACATAAAACTCCTAAGCTTGTAAGTAGAAATTGCACCGTGATTTTTTTTTAAATTTAACGCAAATAAAGACTACTGTTTCAAATTAAATTATCTAATACCATATAAATATACTTGAAACTCGACGAGAATATTTAAAAGATTTCCAATTCTTTAAGAGAAATGTGAAATTAAGAAGAAATTATATTTATGTAGTAGTAGAGCTAATAAAATTAAACAATTTTAGGTTACGGATCTGCATATTGACCAAATAATCAATTAGTAACGGATTCTCAATGTTCCTATAAACGAGTATAAAATAGAGGCGAAATTATATTTTAAACAGGCGGTTAGCTTATCTGTAACCTTGGTTTATTAAATTCAGGTTGCAAAATCCCAGTTAACCTTGAATACAGCCGCAGGAAGTAAAGCATTAACCGCCGCATTCACTACGTACTGAATCGGGCTTTTAAAACTGGACTTAAGAAAAGATGGCTAAATTAATTTCAACTACCGGTTAATACTCCATACGTATATTCTGTTGCTATTTTCTCGATATACGCTAATTTTTCTTTTTGTGAGTGTGTAGCTACAAACCCCCCATCAGCAAAGACACAATCTTGAACTCAATATAGATCTGCACATCATAATTAGTGTAGTTAAAACATTTCTAAATGATGTTTTAGATTTAGTATAATAGCTCCTTTATTTCGGCAAAATGAATGCCAGTTGTGAATGGGAGCTATTTTGTCATTCAACAAAGCCACATCGAGATTAAGTTTCAAAGCAATTATACACAACCGCATTCAGTTGGGCAAATGTTCAATCCGGAAATCGCTTAGTAGGCTATCAGTATTTCAGAAAACTATAAGGTTTTTAAAGAAATATTCGAATAACAGATTATGTATGCCAGATGAAGTCACTCGGACATGTTTTTCTCTAAGGTTCCACTGTAGAAACCATGAAACCGATATGTCCACTCTTTTTAAGGCAAATACAAATCGTGAACAAATCATTCAGTTCATTTGAGACAATTTTGTCAGTATAACGTGTTTCATTAAAGTTCGAAAAGTCATTACTGAATGTTTGCCCCACATACTGATGTTGATGCTTGATGGAATTTATGACTTGTAAAAACCATCCTTGTCTGAACTAATGCAAATTCAAAAGAAAGCTTAGGAATTGGAAGTCCTTATAAGGACAGTCACAGAGTACATATGTAAGGCTATTCATTTGTTCACTTTCTTTTGTTGAAACTTCCAGAAACTGTCATTATCTGGAAAAACCACAGTGTGATTATATAGTAGACTCCCCAATTTCATTCAATCCATAACAGTGACCTAAAATACATATATACCGTTGCAAAATCAATTCTGACGATTCAAGCTATCGCTCGACCGTAGCAAGTGAACTCTTCAAAAGCTGATGTAATCTTGCTTCTTACAGGGAGTGGCCGATATCTATAGTCTGCGTGACTACCCCTTCGAGGATTTTCTCTAAGACTACGCTTACTTCATAGGTCATGAGATTATAGACATTTCCAGAATTTTCCAGTAGCATCCATATGATAATCAAGTACACAAAATAAAGGTCCATGAAGCCAAGCGTGGTCAACAAAATGGTTATACCTCCTATATTTCTCTCAAATGAAATGTCATTATAATGTTATTCTTAGCGTTGCTGGTAACAACTACAGATTTTATCATAAAATAAATGCTACAGAGAAAGAAATACTAACTTAATAAACAGCCTGGTATGAATTATTTAGAATATTTATATTAAAATTAAGAGTTACTTACACTGAATTTTCAACAATATGAAAGCAGATTGCTGAAATTAATTCAAACTGTACAGTTCAAGAAAGTTGATTTTATTTTAAGAGCATATTTCAAATAACTTCTGCTAAAAATCAAATATTTATTTCCATTTACTTTCAAACTGCTTTGTCAGATTTTATATTTGGAAATCTACTTTAAAATAAAGTATATGCAGACAGCATAACTGCAAAATATTTTACTTTTCATTTATGAAAATAGATTTTGCTTGTTCTAACTTGAATCCAAAACCTAAAAATAGAGGGGAAATAATGGTTAGAAGAGAGCTTTAAAAGGCTTAACATTGAACGTCCATCGGTGTCAATTGGCACCGAAGCCTGCTCAGTTTGTTCTCCTTCCGCATTTTTGCAGGGGGTTTAACATTTTTTCTTGACTTTTAATTATTTTTCATGACAATTTTACTGTAAACGTTTGTGGTAATAGGTTAAATAGGAGAAGTTTTATAACTAAATATACCTAGAGAGTCCGCTGGTATCCGTTCAACACGAAGGCAACTTATCTTCATAAATAGCTTTCACCCATCTTTAGTATTAGTAAAACACACTTCCCCAAAGGCTATCGCACATTTATTTGACCAAGAAAGCAGTTTTATTAAACCAATAAAACTGCTTTCTGTGCGGAAATGATACTTTTTTCCTAATGTTATTGTGTCTAAGTGTTTTATTACATAGCAATTGATAATGTGCTCATAAAAAAATTTATTTGATTTCTTTGTGACGAGGAAACACCCTGAATTGATAATTCGTAGAACATGTCTAAGCCCTGATGAAACTAAAAATTTATTGAGAGAGATTTCTGAGAATGAATTGAATGGCGATGAGCTGGCTTGCTCTAATTTACATTCCGGTGAATTAAAATTGAGTGAGACGGCGAAGCATCTGAAGAAAGTGTAGATATAATTGATAATACGCCTGTAAATCCTCATATATATATATATATATATATGACAGGCCCCAGGCCTGCGGGTTAAATGATGAGACATTCTATAATAAACTCTTCTTTATTTCTTCTATAGTAATCTAATATCCAATATGGCGTCCCTTTGGCGCGCAACACTATAGAACAATAGACGGTAATTCGGCAAGGAGTACACCAGCTACTTCTCTCCGGTACGCGTTCGTCCTCGTCAGCGCTCGCTCCACCTTTAAATAGGTTTACTTACCCACAAATCCTTACTCGATGATAAAGAGTTCGCTCTATTTTTATTAATGACTCCCTTAATTTTAAAGCTAATCTTTTCAAACCTGACATATATATATATATATCCATAGGGATCGCACAGAAGGGATACCACATAATAGTAATGCTCCTGGCAGATTTGCGACTCGAATGTTTTGCGACAAAGCATTGGTCCAACAACCTTCATAAAACATAATGTCATCTTCACTTTTCTTTATGATATAAAGAGTCATAAAATAAGTTAATTACATGAAATAACATTAAAAAAGCCTTAGAACTAATCCTACTGAGCAGTAGTCCTGCAGTTTGTATAGTTATTACAATTTTTTTTATATACTCTGTGTCACACTGTGTCTGAATAACATCGGTGGATGTTTAAGGGTAACTGAAATCCTGGAAGTTATAGTGTTAATTAAGATCCTGTATTAACTAGAAACAAATGTTTTCAGATATTAGAATAACTGGAAAAGCTAAATAAAAATCTGATTTAGTAATATTGTTTTATCCCTTATTGAGAAATCAAGGGAATCAATACATTTGAATATTTGAGTGATAAGGTGCAATTTTTTTCCAAATTTCTCATTATATTTGCTTGGTTCCTTTGACGTTTAGAACCAAAACTATTTTCTTCAGACAAAAACATTCTAAATGAACTAAATGCATGGTGTAGAAAAAATATGTCAAACTTAAATAAATGAAGGACTAAAAAAATTGGTTCACTGTTTAGATTAAAAACATATTTTATCTTTGCTTTTAGCAAAATGGATTTTTTCAGGTACCCTCAACTTTATTCACATCATAACAGTATATTTTCTTGGGGACGAGAATATAGTCAGTGTTCTGAAGAAACTTTTTGCTAATAGGAATTTTTATTTTATATAAATATTTTGTCTCCGTTGAATTCATTGTAATGAGTTCAAACTCGACACAATTGACATCGAGCTTAATGAATATTGATAAAACTGAAGCAACACCACTTTCTGAAATTATTCTTTTGACCATTTCAGTTATGAATGTAGGAATTTCTCTTACGTTCTTTTTTTTAGGAATATCATCAAAATATTGCGAAATGAATTAGTGATCGATAAAACTGTTTTTTCTTAAACTCTCTCGATAATTTGAAATTCTCTGATTCAGGTACACTTTTAGAAGTGAATTATTTCTCGTTTTCAATTCAAATTGTAGACATTATATTAGAGCGCAAACACACACACACATTCCGTTTTTTAAATTTAATGTTTTTGCGTACATTTGGGAACATGTTCTTTTACAGCTTTTGTTTTACATCCCAATGTATTGTTCATATGTTGTTCACCTTTTTTTCTCAAATTTGCTTGGGGCCACTGTAATCTATTAGTCATAATCATAAACTCGTAGCTGGCGTTGTCGAATAGCTTGTTTGGGTCTTGAGACCACTAAACATCCACCGCGTCGAGGTGCTGATGCACGTTAAATCAGCCCTTACTCAGAGTCTCTTGTTTCACTGCGTGGTATAAAAGTTAGGAATATAGCGGTATGCTTTTAAGCTAGTAACAGCTTCCTGATAGAGGTGATCACTTATGGCTAGTGGTTGTATTACGTGGCTTCGGCATTGAGCGTCGCGGTTTCTGTCCTCCATATATGCACCTCCATATTGGTCACCCAAATGTAATCTATATATAAACACGTAACATTCTGATCTGACCAGGTGCCATCTATCCACAAAGAGAGTAACCAAAGTTGTTAGACTCATTTGACGCAGCGACCAAATGTTGACAGATTCGCTTGACGCAACAACTCACACTCTCGCCATAACAAATATATCGTTCATTTTCTACCTAGGGACTCACTAGTGCGGGGGTCCTGCATCTATACCCTCTTAAGCCAGTAACAGCTTCAAGACAGAGGAGACCACTTTTGTCTTGTGGTCATATTACGCGGCTTCGTTACCGAGCGTCGCGGGTTTTGTCCTCCAGATATGCGCCACCCACAAGAGATTGAAGTTAATTCTCAAGTGTAGTCTTCGCCATTTGACGAAGGCTCATAATGAAGAGTCCCTTTGACAGTAAAGGCAGTAAGACGGATTATTTATTCTGGTATTTTTTTAACCCGGATTCAAAATCACAAACGAGCAGTAAAGACAATGAGCTGTGCGACGATGACTAGGGGGTTGCCAACATCAGCAATCTATCAGAGTCTTAAGATTTTAATCACATATTCCAGACAAAATTTTATATAACTAAATATATTTCAGAGTAACAAAAAGGTAACAGGTAATTAATTTCTAATGTAGATTCAAAAATATTTATACTTAATATACCAGATTTTATGAAAAATATTTATTTAGGAAATAAGATCATTCTAAATATCAATTTTAGAAAAATAATGCTTCAAACCCTACAAAATTTTTTAGTAATCTTAAGCCCTCACAGCTTCCAAACCATCAAAGTTCACACATTTTCACGTAGTTTCCTCAAAAAAAAAAAAAAAAAAAAACTTAAGCTTTATTTTTTTTTAAAAATATTTTGAAAACATAATTAGATCTTATAATGGTATCACACAAACAATTATGTTTCTTGTATTGTCCGCATAATGAATTTCTATTTCTAAAAAAAAAAAATAGAACTTTCAAAACTTTATAAGTTTGTTAAAAATGTTAAGTGAAATATTATCATAATTTATAATTTTGTTAAAAATGCTAAGTGATTGAATTTGCATAAATGCCTAATAATTTGCACAACAATTTTAACCCCTTAACTGCCGATTAAAAGTTATGTTATTCAACCTCCAGTGGCAACGAATTCACATGCGCACATGCAGTTTATTAGGAGGGAGTGTGGAGAAAAGGCGGAAGTAAGTAAATTTTCTTTGAAATAAGTTAATAATATTTGAAGATACTGTCAATGTCACTTTATTACATTTCAAAGCCCTTGAAATAGTTTTAGTGATACACGCGCAAAGAAAAGAATCGTATTTCGGAAGGACGGTTACATCCTTACAGGGAACTTAAAGCAATTTTTAAGCAAGATAGATGTATCCGCGGCCTTACTTAAGGGGTATTAATAAATAACGTAGAACATCCACGACTAAGTCAGTTTTTTTCGTTATAAAGCAGGCCTGAGGAATTAAAGTTTTAAGAAATACAACAGAAGTTTTCAGTGATTTTTATGTTGTTTGGTGTAGTGATTTAGAAGCCAATTTTTTTTTCCCATTACGTTAGGATTTTTTACAAATTCGATATCAATATTTTTACTAAAATTCTATTTGAAAATGAATTATTTCGAACAATTTTGAATGTATTATCCAACAACAGTATTTTTTATCATGTTAAATCTATGTTAATTTAAGTGAGATGGATGATGATGGGAAAATCAAGTTGTAAATTTTGACTTTTCTGTTCCAACTCCATCGGAAGCACATACATATTAGTTGAATCCAATTTCATTTGATTTTCAGGAGGTAGGATGCTTTGAATATCAAATACTGCACCTATGGAATATTTTAGGGAATATTTAGATGAATGGTATTTTTTTAAATTTTTGGCACATTTCAATAACATTCGATGCGTAACACGTACTAACCAGATCATTAATGCATCTAAAAATGAAATGATGACATTCACAGGTTTAGTGCTATTTTGTTCTGCTGTGGGTATCCCAGGAAGAAAATGATAGGAGACAGCACCTCGAGGATACTCATCATAGCCGATAATATTTCTAGGAATACTTTTTTTTTCAAATTCGTAAAAGTTTTAAATCATAAGGATGTCGCAAAAGAAATACAAGAAAAAGATAAATTTTGGAAAGTCCGGTCTATGCTAAAAAAAACATACGAGATCATTGCTTGAAGCAAAAGAAGGCCAAAAATTGCTTCAATTGATGAATAGATCATCCCTTTTCATGGACAGGTTTCTATGCGGCAGTATTCAGAGGAAAACCAAACCCAGTAGGAATAAAAGTTTTTGTAACGTGTCTTCGTACGGTTTGCCTTTAGACCTCATTTTTTATGAAGGGAAAGGAGCTGACGTTACATCTCAGGAGGATACAAGATTCTTTAATAGGGAAAAAAATTCTTTCTGAAACTTTTGTATTCGTTATTTCCCGGCATCTCGATATATGCGGACCGGTATTTTACATCAGAATTGCTTCTTGACTTCCTCCTAAAAGATAATAGCCTTAAAATGGCTCTCTTAGGGAAAATAAAGTTCCGAAAATGACACAATTAAAGTCAGATTCAGAAATGAGACAAGAAGCCAAAGGACAACAGATCAAGTTGAGAGGGTGGATGAAAATATTCCTTTTTGAAATAGTTCGACAGTAAATATATTTTGCTGATGTCCACTGAGCACGGGAAAAACTCACATCATAAAATGCAAAATGTGATCGAAAAAGGACAATTCATATCTAGAGATTGATTACCCGACATTGCAAGAGATTACAATTATCAGATGATGGACGTCGATCATCTGTGCTGGACCATTAGTTTCTACAGGATGAAGGACCGAACTATAAATTGACAGTACGAGTCATTCTATAAATGATCGACTTTAACATGTCGAGTATCTAGCTTACGTATAGAAATAGAGTGAGATAGTTAAGGGAACTAGAAAGGACATTCTGGGCTATTTTGCGTTTAGACTGAGTATTGCAAGTACACTCATCCACGGCTTACAGAAGAAGCCAACTCCCACTACTTCGATAGCCGAAGATGAAAATGATGAGCCTTCTCAAAATGCAGTTGGGACTTGCATTGACATCAAGCAGCTCGTAACAATGAAGTGGCACATGCATGAAATTAGTGGCTATATGACTCATTGAAGTAGTTGCAGGACTGAGGTGCTTGGCCTAAGCAGCTGCACAATGTACTGGCTGAAAAGTTTTTCTATGCTTTACAGCTACTAGAAATCTTTTCAAGGCATTTAATGAAAATAAAAAATAATTAATGTAATAATGCTACTAAGATGTACCTTAAAACGCCAATAGCACTGGATTTTCATGTTGAATCTATCAAAATGTATGTATAATTTGATAAAAGACTAAGATTAGATTAATTACTTCAAATTTGCTTCATACTTAAAAAAAATATGTTGCAGTGTCCCGTTCTGATATACCAAATCTAATATACATCTCTCTCCCCTAGCTTCTATAAATTAAAAAAGCAAATTATTGCAATTTTCTAGAACAATGAGAACAAACATATATTTAAGTACCTATTGCGAAATATCAAGCTTTTATGTCCTCTTGGGTCTAAGAAGAATAAGCAAATTTCTCTCTGAAATAAATAAATCCTTCGTAAATCCTGTCATTGTCTTTTATTTGCATCCAAGTCTTTCGGATCAGTTGTAATGATAGCAACGCAAAGAAAATAATTTATTTGGGGAAGACGTATGCATACACGGCTGGCCACCATAAATACAACACAAAGAAAGACAAGAGATAGCACAAAAAATTTATTCTGTAGATAACATGTTGACCAAGTATCAAATGATAAAATTTATAGACGTCTGGGAAGTGTGGTTCCTGATAGAATCAGTAGCCAGAGTAGCCGCCATTGTTGGAGATCACCGTTGCCACACTCTCGGCATTGTTTCAAAGAGACTTTTTATGCGTTCTTGAGGAACAGCAGACAAAGCAACTTCCACACGTTGCCAAAGTTGATCTGGTGTAGCAGCTGCGGTTGTGATCTGGGTCAGTCGTTGAGCAACCATGGACCACATGTTTTCTATCGGTTGAAGATCCGGAGAGCGAGACGGCCAGAGAAGCAATTCAATCTGGTGATTAAAGAAGAACCTTTGGACAAAGCGTGCGACGTGAGGTCGCGCATAATCCTGTTGAAATATGGGTGTGCCGAATCCCTGGAGGTTAGAAAGGACAACTGGCTCCAACACCTCGGATATGTAGCGCTGGCTGTTTAAATTACCAGCAGTGCTTACTAGAGGAGTGAGAGCTATATCCAATACCGCCCTATACCTACCCGGAGCAGGACCAGTGTGGCGGTGCATAACGCAGCTGTTCAGTACCCTCTCTCCACGGTGTCTCCAGAGTCGAATCCGACCATCGTGGTGTTGCAGACAGATGCGTGACTCATCAGTACAGACAACCTCATTCATTCTGCCACCCACATTCTTCTTTCTTCACACCATTGGTGCGGAGACGTATGTGGTTCTGCGTCGAGTGTATACCAAGCAATGGACGTCTTGTGGACAGACCACTCTGCTGTAAATGACGTCGAATGTTACGCGCAGGCACTGAATGCTGCGTTACAGACTCAGTGTGCTGTGCTATGATTCTTGATGTGACAGAGGATCCGTCACTGCCATGCGCACAATTTGCCTGTCCTCACTGAAGTTGTGCACTGAGGTGCATGCGATCGACCACGTCGGTCCGTCATACCTTCCTGCATCCAACGATCACATATCCGCATTAAAGTTGTTTGGTTTCGTCCAACACGACTACCGATTTCTATGAAAGATATTCTACAATCTCGGTAAGCCACTATCCTTCCTTTGTGGAACTCGTATAATTGATCAAAAGCTGATTGCTGTTTTCTACAGACATAACTGATTGTTTTTGAAAGAACCACAAGAAAAAACACAATTGCGGAACTTGAAATCGTCGAAATCTCCAAGCCTTAAATAGTGATTTGAAGTGACGACAGGCGTGTGTGATGTGTGTCGACGCTGAAATTCTAAACATTTGCATATCTCACCTCCACTTTTGCATGTTGTAAATTTCATATTATTTGCATGCTTCTTTCAAGGTTTTACATTTACAGTGGCCATTAGTGTAAATTCGAAGCACTTAAAGCATCGTTTGACCTAGATGGATATAGTATACGCCAGCATCAGTTAAGGGATTAATGTGTGTATATTGTATAGAAATTATTTTAATTTTAAATATAGTTTCTGATTTCTCAGCATATTTTTTCTTAGCACAGTTCTTTTTTTAAGAGTCCTTTTCCATGTCACAAGCATCAACTTCCTGGAATAAAGTTTTAAAAAAAATCAAAGCTCTGTATAAATTAAATTAATTGCAATTTAAGATCCGTAGCTTCCAAACTTTAAACTTTAGAAATTTATCCACTCCACCTGTTTTTCCTCTAAATGCAGGGTAATTTTTTTCTTAACTTACGATATACAGGGCCACCTGTAAATCCTTCTAGCAACGACAATTTACCAATCTTGCTGTTGAGACAAACGGTGACATGGGGAGTAAAATTCTGTGAAAAAAAGTATTAGTTCATCAGATAGACGGTATATTTCGTTGATGGTATTGTTCTAGCTTTTACCAAAACAGATAATCAGCATAACAGTCGATAAAAGCCAGATCATAACTTATATTTTCATGTACAAAAATCGTTTAATTAATAAAGGCTACTAAAACATGTAAATAGCTCTGAAGAATAATTGCATCAGTTGAAGTGAACCAAATACGTGTGTGAGAGAGTATTTTATTTTATAGTGCAATAATGTTTTGACTAAACCTTTACCTTGAGTTGAACCAGCACCAGTGAATATGCTACAATCAGATTCAGAATGCACATTATTGGTAAAACTCAATTAACTTTTTAATAACATAACTCATAGACGGAGGAAAAAGTCAGCCTTTTTTATTCAAACGTCTAAAGCACCAGAGGTAGGACTGACTTAGCTAATTTGCCTGTAGCTATTTAGTTGGGTAAAGTGAAATGGCTTTCACTCCTAGTGTGACCCTTTCAGGAGAATATTCTCCCGACGTATTTCGCCCATTCCACCCAGCGACTCCCCTTCGCCACGATAAGGCAATATACAGGTCTAAAGGGGGACCCTTCGAGGATGCCTTGACGAAGGAGGCTGTCATAGAGGCTCTGGCTACATCTAATTGCTTGTGCTATCTTGAGCTGTACTCTGCCAGAAAACATACTGCTAAATGATTTGGCTCGTTCCCCCGGTTCATATTTGGTATCGAACTGACTACCCGGGAGGATTCCTTGCTATGAATTGCGACAGACGCACACAGATGGCAATTTCTAAATTTCTTAGTGGACATTTAAGAAGCCTTAATTTCCAGGTTGGCCATAAAACCCATCCTATTTTCCAAAATGTAACATGGAGCAGGCTTCATCGACTCATATATTTGGATGTCTGGGTTGTCCTACGACGACTTGCTAGGTCTTCCTATGCTAATTTATTACTTTTTGAGGGTGATTAAACTCGTAGATTTCGTCTAGCAGAAACTAGACAAGGAGATAAGTAACAACAATAACAACATCTTAATAATGCAATCCTTGTACTCTTAAAACCTGACAAAGCTTATGGGGGCTTATATGCCTTTGAGTGTGGGGCTTATATACTTGATGATTATCGCTGGAAAAAAATTCACTATCAATTCCCCCAGACACAGGATGTGAACCTGTTTCAGAAGAGATTATATTAGATTCCGCAAATGTAGTCATCGATTAATTGTAGGGAATTTCTTTCGGTACACATATAGCAGACACTGAAATATTCCTTGTGTTTTTTGTGTAGGGAGGATTGATTGGAGGAATAACTAATATATATATATATATATATATATATATATATATATATATAAGCGTTGATCTTGTATCCCCATAGTTTGCGGGTTTGGCGGATTCAAGTCGTTTGATTTTCATGATGCGAAACATTATCTTCGTTCATGTCGTAAGATTATGTGCCGTATTAAAGAAATATAGAGTGCGCTTTTTGGCTTGGCTGTTCACAGCAAAATGAAATTCTTGGTACATTTTCGCATTGTCAGAGTTCATTTGGATAAATCTGAAGAACACACTGGATGTAAAATTATAGTGTTGTAAATGGTATTCTCCTGTATGGTTCCACAATAAAAAGTTATACTAGCCCTCGAGGAATGTATCAGCTGTGCAATGATAATTAGTAATTCACGGCACCATTTGAAAAGAAATCGTAAGTTTACAGAAAGTGAATATAGCGAAGATACTTAGAAAGTGATTATATTGAATGTAGTGATTATTTCCTAAAAGTTAATGTATTTAATTCTAGACGTTCCCTGTAGTTTTGGATGTTATTAACTCAAAACTATGCATATAAAACTTATATATAAAAATAATGAAATAATTGGATGAAACGAAATTTATATATTAAAATATTTAAATATGTATATTGAAGTGAAAGATAATTTGTCATACCTTTAAAATGATTTAAAGCTGGCTCACATAAGTAAGCAATAATATTTTCTTGAAGAACATATACTGTATTTCTTTCATGGTAAACAATTACAGTAATTAACTAATAAATTGCTTATTATCTTTGTAGTGATCAGATACTCAGGTTATTTTAACATAAAAGAAAATTAAAAAGTTTGTAACGTTCATATGCCACATAGATAATTTCTGAAAGAATACTCTATTGCGTGTTGGATTTAAGTCATGGAATATAAGGGCTTTTAAATCTTTTTCAGTTAGATTTGCATAAAATACTAGATATATATTTACAAAAGTAATAAATCGGCCGCTATATTCGCTAGCAGCCTTTGGAAGTTTAAATGTATAAGGAGCGAACGCTTCACATCTTTGGGAAATGGAACGCAAGGTGTTCCTCCATCCTATATCAAAATGTATTTGGGCCTTGAAGTGGATAGGCCTGAAATGAGAGGATGCTTCCAGATTGGTGGACTGGAAGGATCAAGGGGTGTGGCTGAGGAGACATCCGATGTAATAACATACGAGAAGAATAATCTGTTTTTTGTAAGAAAAGCTTAAGACAGATAGTTATCGCAAAACTACATATTCAACTGGTCTCTGAAACCCACCCAGAGAAGGCATAGGTTTTATAGAAAATTCAAACTTACCAAAAAACTACTAAATAAATTGTTTTGGACTTTTTCGTTTTTTAGAGTGGTACACTTGTGGATGTGCGATTTTATTTGGCAGTATTATTTTATTCCGTATTTTTAATTGCTCAGCAATTTAAAAATATGCATGCACAATGTGTAGATCTATTTAATTATTTGATTACAAACTCAGTTTATAACTAAAATGTTTTAAAAAATCAACGGTTTTAGTATATGAAAAGAAATTCAATTGAAAAATAAACAATCATAGTTTTTTATATATATATCTAATATATAAAATTCTCGTGTCACAGTGTTTGTAACCAAACTCCTCCGAAATGGGTGTGGCGATTCTTATGAAATTTTGTGCGTATATTCAGTAGGTCTGAGAATAGGACGTAAACTATTTTTCATTCTGATATTGTAATTAGTTAAAAAGATGTTAATTAAAACCACAAAACGCTTAATTGTCTTAACCCTGTGCGTTATTTTCCCGCCTAGCGTCGTGAATGAACAGAGGGTAACATTTTTCGGTATTCTCGACATTATTTAAACAGCCATCCGATTTTTGTTTTTAAATCAGACAAAAATAAATACAGAATCGGAAAAATCATTTCTTTCGCCACGATACAGTATATATATATATATTTTGCAAAATAATAATATTTGTTTATTTTTTATGATTTTTTTAAAATCGAGTTAAGACCGATGCGTTTTTATGAAAATATTTTTCTAATCGTTGCGTATGAATTTATTTTTGTTAAAGTACTTTCTTTTTGCAATTAATGTTAGGAATTTCAAATTTTAACGTAAAAGTTAAGCACTTAAAAAATAATTTTTAAAAAAATGAAAACTTTAAAAAATATTCTCAATTGCTCGTCCAAGTTTTCACTTTGGGTTAATTTTCTGTTTGGAAGACGGGAAAGGTTCAGGTAGTTTTGAGTCTTTTGCTGTGTAGTTAAAAAGGGGAATTCCCTCATAACATTGACAATTGCGGGACGCTTATTCATATAATGCATCACAACACCGATAGTTTTTTTATTCTTAAAGATTGATTTATTAAAGAACAGAGGAATATAAGAAAAATATATCAGAAAAATATAAGGAAATATTTTGAAATATATTTTTATCACATAGTAATTCTTTTTGAATTTATACTGTAAATGTGTAAATAAAAGCTTTTTACCTTTTTTTTTTTTTTTTGTAATTTTTTTAAAATCTAACACTAAAAAAAAAAAAAAAAAAAACGGAATAAAGAAATAAACAGTCGTTTCAAAAGGTAATGGTAAAAATTTTTGCATTAATTATATTTATGAAAAATTTTAACCGCGTTTTTACTCCTTTATCATTAGTTTAAATAAGTTATTTTGATATATTTAAATGTATTGCTTTAAATAAATATTTTTTTAAATAAAGTAGTATTG
>BMAO01037409.1:0-24298 GCA_019973975.1 Trichonephila clavata | reverse complement strand
GCATGAAATAACCTGTAAAGATGAAAAACCTTGTAAAGTTGAAATGTTCCAAAAAGATATAATGTTTCAAAATTTATTATTAGTAGTAATCTAAAGTTTTGTTGCTTAGATTTGTTTCGAAAATAAACGCATTTCCCGTTTTCCGCAATTCTTTAAATGGGTTAGATTATATTAAGCATGAGATAAATTTAAAATAATTGACACTCTGGATTTAGCACAAATTTTTCTTAAAAACTTGTTCTTTAGCTTTATATTAAGTCTATTGGAAGAGTTACATTCGCATTCTAGATAAAAGGAACATATATAATTTCGGTACAAATTTTTAACCTTTTTTTAAAGAGTGTAATTTTCTTCGTCACTGAGATAATTTTTCACTTATGTTCTAGCGAATATGTTTCTTTTTGGTTAAACTATTTGAATGAACACTGTTCGATATATTGAATTTAATTGTTCAACACGTCATTCCGTTTTTGTGCCAAGACAAGAAAGGATGATTTTTCTCCTTGACGTAATTGACGACGTACAGTGCCGTTTGTAGGTGTCTTTTAGTGAGAGGTGAACAAACAATTCTTGTTCATTACACCAGCATGGAAATCATTTCTTTAAGAAAACTCACTTTTGAAGAACAATGCTGGATCAGTACCTGCATCATATAAAAAAAATTTTCCCAGTGAAAATCTTTTGGAATTATATGTTTATGTCTAAGTGTTTTTTTAGAATGTAATTTCCGCTCTAACCATTAAAAGAGATCAGTGAAGATAACGTGATGCTTTCTTTGTTGTAGATCATTTGTGATCTACAACAAAGAAAGCAACACGTTTAATTTGAAATAGTCACAAATCAAGTAATGAGGGTTCTTTCAAAACGAAAAATTAAAACATTGGACTTAAACTAACTATAGTTGAATTTGGCAAGTAAATAATTTACAAAATTTTAAAAATGTTTCGATCATTTAAATGTTAGGTCCTTATATATGTAAGTGAATAATACGAAACATAAGATTTTTATGAAATGCACATGCAGTATTCTCTTCATTATGTACATTAAAATTATTTATTTAGTATGAATTGAAGAACTTGTAAAGAATGATGACGATGCTAATACATGTGAAAATGTTGTAAACACTAACGTATAAAGAGCTCTACACTTCCTTTGCTAAAAACATCCGATATTTAATCCAAATTATATCTATCAACTCAGTTTCATATTGCTATTCATTTCTAGTGAGAGAACTGAAAAGAAATAATTAAAGTAATACGCAGAAATTATAATGTTGTTCAATGTTGCAGTGATATTGTCTGGAGGCCTCCCAAGAAAAATATAATTTTTATCACGAGAGGACGCTAGTATGTGTATAGAGAAAAAGCAAGGCGAATGCTAAATAAAAGGTTCTGCATTCTCTGCCATCTAATTTTGAGGTGAATTTTTAATGATGACTTTAGAACGCGAAATATAAGTATATTAAAACTTTTGCGAAAAAAGTGAGGCAGCTACTTATTAGATTGTTGGACACCTTATCGGTATAGCTACACTGTGTAACTAACTACCAACGTATTAGTGATATGGGCCCCAAGCTACAGGGCTCTAACATATCTAAACAAGATAACCGCAACATCATAAAAGGACACCAAAATAGGGGATCAAGAAATTGTGATACAGGGCCCACTCCGGACTGGTTACACCAATTGTTACGGTTTTACAGGGAGCGCGCAGCTTTGATAACGGCTGGAAAATGTACAATTACTTTTGAAAATGACATCCCTTATGACTGCCTGCGTTAGGAAAGAAAGCTATGATGCATAAAGAAGATTTAATTGGATCATCGAACTATGGAGAAAGCACGAAACTGAAATAAAGGAAAAGTTAAAAAGGCTGCAAATGATGTTCTAAAAATAGTGCATTTAATTTTTCAACACTAATCAATTATTATTAACTATAAATAATAAACTAGAATTGATTCTTAATCAATTTTTGCCAGGCGATTCTGTTTTAAGAAGTATATAATTTTGCAACGATTTTCAACTTTACAGGTTATTTCATGCTTTTTTATGATTATATCATATTTCTGTAATCTTGAGATTCGCACTCCTGCATTATTGCCTCTGAAAGGATTGCTATTCAAAGGACAACACAGCGCACTAAGTTTTCAAATCATGCCAACTAGTGACTGATTCTGACCCGGAGCACAAAGCTTTGATAACGGCTGTAAAAAATAAGATACCAGTAAAATGAGGAAACCTGTTATGCATATTATCACCGCTAGACGACGCTTCACTAAGACAGTAAACACCTACACTTTTCAACATCTATAGTATAAAAGAATTAAGGTTTTTTAAGTGTGAACATTAAAAATATTAAAAAAAAAAAAATTAAATCAGAGGAACTTTTCATTCACAGATAGTGATGTCTTCGGGCCCTTCGGGAATGGAGGACCCTGAGGCCTTTCATAGATCTCTACTTATTAACATAGAAAACGAAGGTTTTGCTTGGAAATAAGGAATCATAATTTTAATTAGAATAAATTGAATTTAGATACATTGGTTATTACACTAACCCTAAATACAATACAAATAAATATCCATAAGCGAAACGTCTATGTTTACCAGTATTTTTGATTAGAAAGGTTAATTATATGTATGTACTTGCTTATTGATATATATTTGTTAATGTCTGTTCTGTTTAAAAGCCGATCATTGATGTGCATAATTTTTTTTGATATAGAAAAAAGGGAATTTTTTCCTTCTAAAGACAGCATTTCGTTTCTAGAAAATGCACTCAAATCATGGTGTTTAAAAGTAGTTCAGAATTTAAGCGAAATTGTAACTTCAATGCATGATGAAAATTTCAATGTGTTTATTATTTTATTTAATTATATTTATTATGTTCTAATTCTCATATCTCATTCAATCAATTTATATAACTATTTCATTAGAGAGCTGGGAGGCTTCTTCAGTTCGGATGTACCTATGAAAAAGGCGCGGTTTCGCCTCGACTAAAAATAGCATCGGATATCAGGAACTGGTTGGGGGGGGGGATGTTTAGAACAGGCGTCTAGCCCTGAGGTTCCCTAACTTTTTTTGTCTCCCCTTTGCCCCTTGCCATGTTTTGAGGTAGACCCTGCTTACGTAATATTAAATTTTTGTCAATTTATTAACTTAAATGTGTTTATAACAGCTGGTACAAAGCTACGAATTTTAAATATTTAACTGTTGGGAAACAGTGAAACTTAAGAAACACATGTCAATTAATTTAAAATGTAACTGATGTATAAAATAACTCATTAAAAAAACAAATGTTTATAATGATAGGGATGAATCTGGTGCTTCAATAACAAATTTTCAACATTTGTCATCAATTTTGTCATGTGTAACCCTAAATATCCTCCGTTAGAAATGTTTAACCGACAACCGCGCTGAAACTGTTTCTCTAGGAAAAGCAAATAAAAACGTTCTCCAATACTCTATTATTCGGAATAAATGGCAGGCTCTTGAAATCCAAAATTCCTGACCTCAGTTTCTAAACTTTTCTTAAATATCCCCCCCCCCCCACCGTTGCTTCTTATTCCGATCAGTTATTAACTCTTGTAATATAACATTTTTTTTTCAATGTGACCATAGGAATTCATTGCTTCTATAGTAATTGCCAAGTAAATGCATTCTCAAACCTAGTTTCAAAATCTGAATAAAGAGAATTTAAATGTGGAACGTAGTAAAACGTTATTTTCCTGGCAGATTGTCTGTGACCAATTGAGAAACAAGAAAAATTCTTTATGTCCAATATTATACTTCTTTAGCTTAATTCTGGCAAGAAATGTTGAAATGGTGATTTTAGTTTCAACAAAATTTATGCTGTCATATAACTGCAAATTAGCCTCATTAAATTTAGTGAATGAATGTGTTAAATAGGTAAAATCTGGTTTCCATTTGGTTTTAAATATTCTTTTAAAATAAATATCACGATCTGGTTTAATGAGAACAACTGTCGTAGACCCCATTTACTCCTCATGGACCCCCAAATTATTTTCTTGCTGTCGTAAACTCCTTGCAGATCGTCATAGATCCCTGGGAGTCTATATAGACCACTCTGGTAATCACGGGTCTAGCCCCTCAAAAACTAGTTTTCTCTCTGGTCATCTGCGCATATTTTGGCGCGTTTCCTCCCTGGACATCTGCGCAGATTTACGCGCAGCATGTCTATCTCAGAAAGGTGGGCATGCAGAACGGAATCACCTGACACCATCAGTTACTAGCGTGTGAATTGTCGGAGACCAAATAACTTGTAATTAAACGTGGTAAACAGACAACAGATGTGGCGACATCAAAAAGAAGCAAGACCATTCAATACACAAAAGCTTGCTAATACTCCTTAAGATAACTATTTAAACATTTACTGTTTAATATCAATTCCTGTTAATATGTTACTTACAATGCATAGCTAAATGATGAAATGCACCGTTCTTGCAGGGCTCATCGTTAAATGAAAACAGCATGAAAATAGAAGGTTACTTGAAGAAAGATGAAAATATACTATGTAAGTAGACTTCATAAACATTCTTTTTAACATCCATTCATGTTGAAAGGCATAAAGTGTTCGCCCACTTAAAAATTTGAAGAAATCCTAATTTAGCCTGAGGTTAAAGTTTATAATGGCCTTTATTATATGAATGATTGCAGGTCTTAATTACCTGCATGAGTGGGTGATTTTATTGTGCCGGGAAGGATATGTTCAACACTTGAGTTATTTTACGCAAAAGCATTTTTAAAGGATTTGTAGCAGTACCATCTATATAAGGCAGTAACAACCTCCGCACCTACGTGATCATTTTGGTGTCATGGTTACGTTGCTCTGTTTCGGATCCAAAGGTACCTGGTTCTGTCCTACCCGATAAGCGCGCCACCTCAGATTTTTTTTAATGGAAATATCTTCTAATGCTTTTTGATTTCTGCAGTGCTGTCACATACAAAAAAAAACTTTTGTTTGAATCTTCACTTGTTTTCTTTAAAATATTCTATTTTATTATTGTTTTATAAAAATGGATCGTTATTATAAAAAAAAGCTTTCGAAATTGATTATTTATGAGCTGTGAAGAATTCCCCGTGAGTAAAAAGTTGTTGAAAACAAAAGTTGCTTGAATTCCAGTCAATGGGGCTCTTTGGCTCCCTTCGTCATAAACAAGATAGCGGTAAAGAGGGCAGAGAGAGCTTCGGTTTCGTCAAACGCGTCATATTGGCGCATAATATTTTGATGGTGTATAATATTTTAAAGCCATGTAATATTTTAAACAGAATGTGCTGAATTTATGTTTACGCCTATCAACGAAAGCGCAAGTGAAATAAGAGAAATAATATTGGATGTTCGTTTTCTGAAGCAAAACAAATTGGCGAGTAATTTTTCAATATGTAGATAGAACGTGCCTCACGTCAGAGCAGTCGTTTTGTTTACTACAACCCTTCACCCTCAGCTGCGTAAAAAATTGTCCTAACCGGCTGCTTCAAGTATGCGTGTGTGATATGGCCTTTACTCATCGTGTTCAAGGTTTCGGGCTTGTGGCTGGTGTGTCATGAGTTCGATCCTACTTCATGGCTTTGGCATTAAAATTTTAATCGTGTATTTGAAACATATAATTCATTCGCGTTCATGTTTATGGTGTTTAAACTTTTTCAATGTAAGGTTCTTACGTCCGTAATTCAACCCAAATTATTATGTATTCCATATTTACGTTCGTAAAACCTGATATTAATTCAAGTTTGCAGTACAGTGCACTTTATAAAGTTTTGCATATAAGAGAATTTTTGTTTGATTTTACCAATTCCAGTTTGAAAAATACGTAAACCTTCGTTTCCTCCGCCATTCACTTTTACACAACATAACGGGACGAATATTAGATTAAAATACACTTACTGTCTCTGAATATTAGAAGATAGATTAACGAGACTCATATTAAAACCCTCTGAATAATTTACCAATTAATTTCTTCCAAAGTATTCAACACACATACCAATATCCTCCACAAGTTAAATGAAGAAAATCATCCAATAGCCCACATCACTAATTAGAGCAAGAAGAATTTCCCATGATAACTTACCAGCCACTCTCCCTTTTATTTTTAGATTCCTGGACAATCCAATCTAAGAAAATAATAATTTTTTTTACCTATTAGTAAATTTATTTTCATCTTCTAATTTTTTTTTATAAACAACAGTAAATTAATTCGAAGCAAATCCGAGATCCCTTGCTAGATCCAAAATTCTAATAGAGCAGCTAAATCATCGAAAAGCTAAATAATAGCATTTACAGCAGCAATTGAAGACATCTTTTAGCAACTACAAAGTGTAACAACTGCCGTATCAGTCAAAAGCATAACCACCACGAAAGCACATCGACTAGCACCACAGGTCATGAACAATAGAGGTTTTTTCTAGGATTCTTTCTCACAAGCATGGAAATCTTAGTTTCATATAACTCATGATACGGGCTTCAGAGCTCTCAAAACTCTAGTGCCCGGGAACAAGTCTTTGTCGTTTTGAGACTTTTACATTGGCGTAGCTAGCTCTGATGCAACCTGCATCAAAATTTCTTCAGTCCGTTTCTTAGGTATGTTGAGGGCCCCGTATGATATATACGGCGGTTGCTTTGGTTGATGGATTGCCACTGGCAACTCCATCGAAACTTTAAAATATCAGCCGCAGTTGAAGATGTACTTGGTCGTTTAAAAATAATAACATTTACCGTACCAACTGGAAGCTTGACCAGTACGAAAGCCCGTCCACTAACGCCCAGAGATCGAGCAATAGCTCTCGGTTCAACTATACTTCGCCATAAGCAAGAAAAGTCTATTTCTCGTGCTCTCTCAAGACTCAAGATACTTGAGATAGCTCTTGGACCTCAGGGGGCCGGAGATATACATCGCAGTTTAAAAGCTTATTTTAAATCAGTGTACTAAATACGTATTGAAAATGAGCTACAATTAAAAAAGCCCTACACCAGGAAAAACAATTAATGAACATATAGTCGACTCTCGCTAATTCAAACCTTCGATAATACCAATCTCTGTCTAATTCTAAGTATATGATCGGTCCCTAGAAAAACTTTTGATATTTCGAACCACATAATGTGTTTGGGTACATGCAATATTTCGAAGTAAAATCTGTGGCTGACTGGACTGCAACATGTGATAATTCAGTTATCTTGAAAAAGTCTCGTTAATTTGAACTCTCACTATCATGTACAGTCCTGTAGCAAACGGGTTGGAGCTTACAATTTTTTTTGTCTCTGTGTGTCTTTTTTCCCCTGTCTCTTTTTTGTCTCCTTGAAAAACCTAAAATTGTGCGTTTGGACCACAATAACACAGAAAATGAAGTCGAATTGGAGGTGTTGACTCTGATAAATCTGACAGAAAGTAAGGTGTCATTCGGCAAACTAAGCAAATCTTTCTTTCGAAACCATGTATATGTAGACGTTTTTCAAGCTTCATTTATTCTAAAAAAATCTATTGACAAAGTTAGATTGGATGTCATAAAACAAAGAAAACATAAGTTTTTTTATTAAGAAAGATTAATCATGTACAGTATATAATTTTAATACTTCCTTTTAATACATAAGTATGTATTAACTTCTACATATAATGCATACTTCTTAAAAATAGTTTAAAGTAATTTTATACAAATGTACACATTTGTGGTTTTATTACATAGTTTCAAATTAAAATGTGTTTGAAAAAAATTCTTTTTCTGTTTTAAGGAGTTTTTTTCTCTACTCTCTTAATAACTCGTAGTTTTTCATTGGTCCCTTCAACTTCGAATTATCGAAAATCGACTGTATTCACTAAAACTAAGACCAAACTCCATAACCCAAAACGATGCTGTGCATTTTTATTATGGCATACTTCATAAAATATACTATAAAGATGGTAACACACTTTAGATTTCAGAAGAAAAACACAGTGGCACGCAAAATAACGGAAGAAAACTACAATTAGTTTTCAAATAAGCAATATAAACAACTAATGTCACTAAGTTGAATGAAATAATGGTTAGTAAGAACCAATTTTCCGTACGGTGCACGACCACCTCTACTTTAGATGTTAGAGAACATTAAAGGAAAGCACTTTTGTAATTTAGTAGAAAATAATGTAGATCTTATTGCTCAAATTTAACCGGTCTTGCAACAAAATTTAAATTGTGATCAGCGGTTGTGCACGAAATCAATATTGGTGCCTAACAATGACAATGTCAATAAAATCAACACTGATAATTTGAAGGACGTGCGGGGGAAACAAAGGAATATTTATCAATGAATACAATCATGTATAAAGAGCAAAGTACCATGGAGATTTTAAATTCGCTTGAAATTTCGGGTGTACCCTCACATAAACTTCAATTAAAACTAGATGCGCTGAGGTTCATTGGGCACTGCGTTCTCGAGGAACCCTCCGTCCCATAAAATTGTGTATTTTTCGGTGTGTAAAATGTTTCGTGCAACGAAAAAGGCATTGCATTTTGAAATATATTTATGTACCTTTTACTAAGAAACTATTGAACACTAAAGCTTGTGTGCATTAAATAAACATTTTTTATACAGAAGTGAAATTTTTTTAAAAAAAAGATGATGAGCCTGTTTAAAAATGTAATTTTTGCAAAGTAGAATAATGAATTTTATAAAAATTTTCCTTTTCTATGTTTCGACATCTGCTTTTTAGCTAAATGTCTGAGGAATATCTCACAAATTTCACTTCAGTATACACAATATATATGTGAATTATAAAATAAATATTTCCAGTTCATGCATACAATTCATTTTTAGAAAAAAGAAGACACAAATTAAAAAACATAATCTATATAAGACAGTAGTACATGATTATATGACATTACGAAAAGTTCCATTAATGATTTATTTATTCACATGTAAACACAATTTCTTAAAATATCAGAATTAAAAAATTTCTTTAAATATTACATAAATAGTTTCCAAAACAACAAGAAAACTGGTTTTATGTTTTTAAACATGAAATTTAATTATTTCTTTATAAATAACAAGCTTCATGCAACTCATTTTGAGATATATTAATGTACCTTTTACTAAGAAACTATTGAACACTAAAGCTTCAAAATTTATGTGTGCATTAAATAAAAATTTATCTTTTTACAGAAGTGAAATTTCTTTAAAAAAATTTATCAGCCTGTTTAAATATAATTTTTGCAGAGTGCAATAATGAATTTTATAAAAAATGTTCCATTTCTGTGTTACATCTGCTTTTTAGCTAAATTTCTGAGGAATATCTCAAAAATTTCACTTCAGTATACACAATATATATGAAATATAAAGTAAAAATTTCTATTTCATGTGCATACTGTAGATTTATAAAAAATACACACATAATTTTTAGAAATAATTTTTAGAAAACAGCTTCTGTATAAAATTTTACCTCATCAAAAAAATCCTGCACTGTAACCAATTTTTACATTATTTTTTCATAATATTATCTTCTTCTTTCTTTCTTTTTCTTCTTTTATCTTTTCTAATTTTCTGAAGTATTTTAATTTGGATACATTACTATCATCAAAGGAACAAACGGCATCATAAACCCCGAGTGAAAATTTTTCAAATTGTACAAATGTTGTTTTGGGAACGCATGACCTATTGACATTATGAAAACTTTCATTCTGGTTTTGTTTTTTCCGATGCCTATGGGTCCTATGTTTTCCTAAATATAGGAAGCATTGCTACTACAAGAGCGACTATTTTTATGTTAGTAAGACTTACCCCATACTTCAGCCTTTTTATATCCACACCATCAATCTTCACCCGACAGGACAAAAGCCATGTTTTTGCGTGCCCATTTTTTAGATATGCAATATTTCTAAAGAATATTAACAACTATCACCTTACCTGTATCAATGCTGGTCACAGTAACTGCACCATTTGATGATGTGTAACTGCGCTTCTGCTATGTCCACAATATTATTATTACCTTCTCATTTTCACAAATAGCTTCCCTCGCAGCATTTTAAAAGGAGTCCTCGTAAGCAAATTTTGCAGCTTTTGAGATTCGCTTACCGTAAGGAGAACGCCTTGTAGTGGTTGCAGAAGATTCACTATGGCGCAAAACATTCTCCCAGCTTCTGCACCTCTTTCCAATGGAACACGTAGCATATACAAACCTGGTATATATTGTAGCAATTTGAGTTCCTTCATGAATATTTAAAAAAGAGAATTCTACATTACATGAACAAGCAAAACAATTCAGGACAAATTTCCAGTCCAGACTTACCTTTTAAAACTTGCATGTCTTCTTTTACAAATTTTACATTGAACTTCATTCTTGAAAACAAATACAAGAATATTCAAAAATTCATAATGGTATTCTTTATACTTACTTTAATAAGAAGAAAATCTCTAATTAAACTTTCTTTTGCACATGACTCCTTTGAGTCACGTGCATGTTCAGCTTGAGGATTCACATAAATATTATATATTAGTGTTTAAAGAAATGTTAGTATGATTGAGAGTAATCCTACCTTCTAAAACGTACCTTTATGTTTTTTTAAAATATTTTTTTCGATCTAGGCATATTAAGAAACAAAAAATTCAAAATTTCATAATTTGTGAACTTTAGAAATTTTGAATATTTAAATCTTAAACGCAAACACACGATAAACGTGTATGCGCTCCAAAATAGGTAAACAATCCTAACAGTTACGATTGCAGTCATTCTAGAGTTAATTGCGTATGAATAAATAAAACAGAGAGTGGCTTTGTAAGAGCTTCTCAGATTTAAAAAGTTAATGTTTATATTTCTATCTGCCAAAGGGGGCGCGGCTCATCAGCTGATTATTTTTAAAAAATGTTTTTAGCATACTTCCAATTAATAAAATGGCAAGTATATTATATCATTGGAAAGGTCCTGATTTGAGAATTTTAGAAATATCAAAAACTCAAAATCAATTTCCCGAAGGTTTTCACCCTACTGGCTGATCTTAAAGAAAGAAGTTTCTGTAAAAACAATTTAACCAGACCATTTCCAGATAAATCCATAACTTTTCAAAATGTATTTACAGGAATTTGAAACAGTATATTCTTAGGCACAATATCAAATAATTAAACTATCCTGCTTCGTTTGAATTCATATAATTTCAAAATGAATATAAAATCGTTAAGTTTTTATATATTTCAAACACACAGAAATCTATCTCAAATCGATCTTCATATTTTTTTGTATGTTTTTAAGGGGAGTCCGTAGCTTAAACACCTTCGGGAAATCGATTTTGAGTTTTTGATATTTCTAAAATCCCCAAATCAGGACCTTTCTAATGATATAACATACTTGCCATTTTACTAATTAAAAGTATGTTAAAATTCTTTTTAAAAAATAATCAGCTGATGAGCCACGCCCCCTTTGACAGATACAAATGTAAACATTGACCTTTTAAATCTTTAAAGCTTTTCCAAAGCCACTCTCTGTTTTATTTATTCATACGCAGTTAACTGTAGATTCACTGCAAGCTTAACTGTTAGGGTTGTTTACCTATTTTGGAGAGAATACACGTTTTTCTACTTAGCGTTTTGAATATTTCAATATTTCAAATTTCTGAAAATCAAAAATTTTGAAATTTTAATTTAATATGCCAAGATCAAACAAAGTATTCAAAAAACGTAAACGTTCGTTTTATAAAGGTAAGAATACTTTCAACCATACTAACGACAGTAGTGTCAATCCTCAAGCTGGACATGCACATGACTCAAAGGAGACATGTGCAAAAGAAAAGAAAATTCCCAATTTAAATGAAAGTTTTTCTTCCTATGACAAAAGTGTAGGTATTATTAATGCCATTATGAATTTGAATATTCTGGCATTTGTTTTCAAGTATGAAGTTCACTGTAAAATGTGTAACAGTGGCTTAGACATGCAAGTTTTAAAAGGTAAGTCTGGACTGGCTATATTACATTTGTCCTGAAATGTTGTGCTTGTCCATATCGTGTAGAATTCTCTTCTTCAAATTTTCATGAAGGAACACAAATTGCTACAATAAATACCAGGTTTGTATATGCTATGCGTTCCATTGGAAAAGGTGCAGATGCTGGGAGAATGTTTTGCGGCATAATGAATCTTCCTCAACCACCTACAAGGTTTTCCCCTTACGGTAAGCGAATCTTAAATGCTGCAAAACTTGTTTACGAGGACTCCATTCAAAATACTGCGAAGGAAGCTATTTGTGAAAATGAATGTAATAATAATATTGCAGTCGCTGTAGATGGGACATGGCAGAAACGCGGTTACTCATCATTGAATGGTGTAGTTACTGTGACCAGCATGGATTCAGGTAAGGTGATAGATGTTGATATTCTTTCAAAATATTGCATATGTAAAAACTTACCTTCTCATCAAAAGGATTGTAAAAGGAATTTCGTTGGATCTAGTGGAGACATGGAAATTCAAGGTGCGTCTAAAATTTTTCAACGGTCATTATCTTTGCATAATGCCCGATATATTACTTACTTAGGGGATGGAGATTGCAAAGCATTTGACGCTGTTAGAAAGAAAAACATCTATGGAGATGAATACCCAATTGAAAAATTGGAGTGCATTGGACATGTCATGAAGCGCATGGGAACAAGATTACGCCGATTAAAATCTCAATTGAAAGGGCAAATCTTGTCAGACGGTAAGTGTTTAAGTGGAAAAAATCGTTTGACTCTGCATGAAATAGATAACTTACAGTTTTACTATGGATCAGCTATTCAGAGAAATTACACCAGTGTTCAGAACATGCAGCAAGATATCTGGGCCATTTTTCTGAATAAGCTGTCAACAGATGAATATCCTCAACATGGTTTTTGTCCTGATGGTGAAGATTCATGGTGTGGATATAAAAAGGCTGAAGCATCAGGTAAGTCTTACAAGCATAAAAATAGTCTTCTGGTCGCTGTTGTAGAAGCAATGCGTCCTATATTTAGAGATCTTTCTCATCCTGATCTGTTAAGAAAATGTTTGCATGGAAAAACACAAAACCCGAATGAAAGTTTTCATAATGTCATATGGTGTCACGAGTTCCTAAAACAACATTTGTACAGATTGAAACACTTTCACTTGGTGTTTATGATGCTGTTTGTTCTTTTAATGATGGTAATGTATCCAAATTAAAAATGCTGTAGAAAATGGGAGTCGAGCCTGGAGAATATTCGGTAAGTGCCACGAAAATTCTTGATAGAGAAAGGTTAATGAAAGCAGTGTATGCTTTTTCTGGAAGTGTGAAGAAAATTAAAAAGATAAAAGAAAAAAAAGAAGAAGATAATATTAAGAAAAATAAGGTAAAAACCGGCTACATTGCAGGATCTTTTTGATGAGGTAAAATTTTATATAAAAGCTACTGTTTTTTAAAATTTTCTTTTCTAAACTGTGTTTTCTTTTTTTTATAAATTTACTGTATGCATGAACTGGAAATTTTTATTTTATATTTCATATATATTCTTGTGTATACTGAAGTGAAATTTTTGAAATATTCCTCAAACATTCAGCTAAAAAGCATATGTCGTAACACAGAAAAGGCAAATTTTTATTAAATTCCTTATTTTACTCTGCAAAAATTATTTTTTTTTAATCAGGCTGATCAATTTTTAAAAAAAAGATTTCACTTCTGTATAAAAATAAATATTTATTTAATGCACACACAAATATATCTCAAAATGCGTTGCATAAAGCTTGTTATATACAAAAAAAATCATAAATTTCATGTTTAAAAACACAAAAATAGTTTTCTTGTTGTTTTGGATACTATCTATGTAATATTTATATAATCTTTTTAATTCTTATATTTAAAGAAATTGTGTTTACATGTGAATATACAAAACACTAAAGAAATTTTTCGAAGTGCCATATAATCATGCATATTACTGTCTTATATAGATTATATTTTTTAATTTGTGTCTTCTTTCTCTATAAATTAATTGTATGCATGAACTGGAAATATTTATTTTATATTGCATTTATATTACATATACTGAAGTGAAATTTTTGAGATATTCCTCAGACATTTAGCTGAAGAGCAGATGTCGTGACATAGAAAAGGAAAATTTTTATAAAATTCATTATTCTACTCTACAAAATTACATTTTTAAACATGCTGATCAATTTTTTAAAAAAAAATTTCACTTCTGTATAAAGATAAATGTTTATTTAATGTACACACAAATTTTTAAGCTTTGTTTTCAATAGTTTCTTAGTAAAAGGGAAATATGTATATCCCAAAATGCAATGCCCTTTTTCGTTGCACAAAACTTGTTACATACAAAAAATACACAAATTTCATGTTTAAAAACATAAAATTAGTTTTCTTGTTGTTGTTTTGGATACCATTTATGTAATATTTTAAGAATCCTTTTAATTCTGATACTTTAAGAAATTGTGTTTACATTTGAATTTATAAAACACTAATGAAATGTTTCGAAATGTCGTATAATAATGTATTACCAATACCATATTTTCATGTATTGACACATTTTTACATGGTATTTATGATACTTATAGTCATCTTGGATGACAGTAATGTATCAGAACTAAAAATTCTTCAAAAATTGATGCATAATTTGAGAAAAATGATGCAAATGCTATAAAATATTTCGATAGATTAAAAGTGAAAAATGCTATACATGTATTTTCTGAGAAATCTAAGTAAAAGAAATAAGTAAAAAATCTCAAAGGTTATTGAGAATAAGCTAATATTTAAAAAAAATAGTGCAAATACAGATTGTAATTCATAATTTTTTTGATGAAGTGACATTTTATAATAAAAATCCATGTTTTTTCCTAATAACCATAGATTTTTTCTATAGACAAATAATACCTGATTCCTGGACAGGAAATTATATATATATATATGCATGTTTTATGTATATTTGTTAAAATAAAGGTATTTTGAGCATGAGCATTACATAATGTCAACAAAAAATGTTGGGGTAAAAAAATGAATTAGTGGAACTTGTCATCACTCAGAGAGAGATGGCGCTGTCTTCGGGGCCTGTCTAGTGAAGGAATCGGATGCATTCCATAGATCTATCTCCACTTATAAATCAAAAGAAGGAAGTTTTAGTCTGGCATTTAGGAGTTGCAATTTTAATTAAAAAATATAATATAGATATCAAATTGGTTATTACGGTAACTACAACATACAATAAATACAAATACTAAAGTGTGTGAACAAAATGTTTCCCTTCCCACTTTACTTGTTAAGAAGATATATATATATATTATAAATATTCCCTATGTGTTGTGAAATGATCTGGTGGTCGCACAGCATTTATTAGTTGGCTGATTTTGGCTGACATAGAATATATATTTTTAAAATCTCGCACGTCATGTTCAACCGAAACGCTCTAGTTATATAATTTATTTTCAAGGTTGCGGTCCTAATTTTTAATTGTTAAGGTATGTGACTACCTTCGGAGCACTTTTTTTGAAATATATAAATTTTCAACTAAATAAACATTTTTATATTTGAAATGGAGCATAAAACCAAGAATTTAAGTACAATTTCCACAAAATTAAAAATAATTTTCGATATATTGGGAATTTTGAGTGAAATTTTAGTGAAAAATTGCAGTTACGGTTAGGCTTGTATTGAAAATTCTAATATATTCGAATAATATTTATGCAATACATAAATAAAATCATTATCTGTGCTTATAGCTATAAAATTTGTGATACTTTTGAAAAGTTTTTGAAATATGTCATTTTTTATGCGAGAACTCAATTTTTTACAAAAAACTAATGTTATTTTCTCACAAAAAGTGCAATAAAATACATAAATATATACACAGAGATTAGATTATAGTCTAGACTGGAGAAAAAACTAATAAAACATTTTCTGGAAATTTCAATTCAATATCTTAAAAAGCAATCCTGTAGTGAACTTTACCGTGAAGCTAAAAATTGAAAAACATAGTTTCTCAGAAAATGCATTTAAAGATTTTAATATGGTATACAAATTTTTCTACTAATTGTACATTTTTTAAACTCACCATATTTATGGGTCAAGATCTCTTTAGCTTCATGTTTAACTAATTTTGACTTTTTTTTCAACTTTTGCTGTTTTCTGGAGAGTTTTATAGACAAATAACAATTGTAATTTTAGTGAAATTTTGATGAAAAATTGCATTTTTAGAAAATTTTAATGAATGTATTCAAATAATATTTATACAGTACGTAAATGACATCTTTATAAGTGTTAGGAATAAAAAAGATTTGCAATAATTTTGAAAGTTTTTTAATTATGCCAAATTTTATGCATAACCAAGATTTCTTAAAAAAACTAATGATCATCTTCATAAAAAAGCAATAAAGTACATAAATATATACACAGAGTTTAGATTTTGATTCATAACACAGATATAACAAAATAAAACATGTTCTGAAAATTTCAATTCAATATCTTACAAATATTTTGAGCAGGGATGTACTTCCGGTTTTGTAAGCTCCATTTCCGGTTTACTAATTATGCTATAACCTTGCTTCTAAATATCGTAAAAATAAAACTAGAGTGTTTTTGGAATCTTTAATGTATGGGCTATAAAATAAAAGCATAAAAACAATTTCGAAAATTTCCCCCAAAACGACGAATTTTGGGTAGTCACATACCTTAAACTTAATTTTTAAAATTTTTATTACTTCAAATCTAACGTGACAAATTATTCAGTAAAGTCAACACCCAATTGACAAGATTCGGGATAAAACCCTATTATAAGATCATGTGCCCCAATGAACATTCTACGTTTTCTTTGTAGATATATCGATGCGTTTTCGATGGGGGGGAAAAATGGGACTTGAAAAATTAAATAGAAACGAACTTGAAAGTGTGATAAGCTGAAGAGCGGTTGGAGCGTTAATCTCCGTGTAGTTGTCCTGTGCGTCGTCACCATTAATACCTGAGAGTCCGAATCTTTTCGTGGGGCTATCAGTAAATTTATTCCATAGGCTTTTTTCATTGATACCTAACTCGTGGGCTACACGTGACCTGGTCTTGGCCAAATGCACTAAGAAATTATACGGCGTTCTTATTACCGGCGGAACGGATAGTACCTTGGAACGTTCAGAAAATTCAATTTTCCAAAACATTTAAAGAAATTTATGAAGATTGTTAAGAACGTTGTAAAGGCAAACCTCGTCGAAATATGACTATAATTAAGCTCCCAGCAACAGAAAATGTGTCAAAAATTACTTGACTTTTAGAAAAGTTAAGAAAACAGATTTGTTCGCATTAGGTTCTGTTTGGAATTTTTTGATTTGTTTTAAAATAGTATCTCGCACTTTGAAGCAATATGAGGTCTATTGGCGACTCACCACATAGTTTTAAATTCCGGTCAAGTGATGAGGTGGACATATCAGTTTTACAGCTTAGAATTGAATTACTGACCAAAAATATCAATATCTCCGAAAACAACGATATTGGTCCGAAATGAAGCAACAGTGATGATGAACTAGCTAATCGCGTAGATATTATGAAACTTCCGGGTTTAAAAATGAAGTATTTTTCTATTATTTCTGATTTTCAGGCATGAATAAAGGGAGCGGAAATTGTCTACATCTCTCCCCCCCCCCAAAAAAATGCTCCTGAGAGACAGAAAAAGATATATGCATGAGCACTTTATAAAAAACGAAGCCTCAATGTATGAAATGGATACATTTTAAGTGCAAAAGGATTTATTTTAAAGTCAAAAAATTAAAATTTAATCTATAAACTTGATTTTCTCAGTTTCAGGATTCCCCACAAGATTGGAAAAAGTATCGGTTGCAGAGTTAAGATATTATATATGTTCAATATACTCGTAAATCTGTATTCTGTATGCCTCCATTTTTGGGATGGAATCAGTAGAATTTATTTTGTAATTTGATGAATAGCACAAAAATAGTGAATTTAAATTGTTTCAAATTCATTTTTTTTAAATTCAAAAGTAGGATATAAATTTTAAATTGGGGGTATATATATACCGTATACAGGCATTCTTAAGCCTTAGTTTTATATAAAAATAGAGGATCTGCCTTAAGTCTTTCAAAGTTATCTTGTGGGTAACAGAAAGAAAGAGAGAGATGTTTAGTTTTCATTACTTTTGTACTCATACTTTATGGTATTTAAAAAAAGTACAATAATTCTATAGCAAAATCTTTTATTTTAAACTTTGTACTTTGCTGCTTGAACTGTAAGAAATTCATATTAAAGGCAGAAGAATTTACTGGTTTATAAGGAATCGAAAAAGTACGTCAAAATATGCGATTTCAAAACTTCGCAAGCCACTATCCCCTCTTAATATTTTGACCAATTTTGCTTCGGTTTTCTAGTGTTTTTCTCATTATTCTCATGTTGCAGCCCGCGTGAAATATATAAATATAAATGTGGCCCGGTGGGGAAAAAGGTTGAGCATATCTGCTTTAGAATATAATAAAATGATCTGCCAAGGGATTTACTGATTTTGAGAGAAAAGTTTGAACTGGCACTGTGTGTGGTGCGTCGCGGTGGAAGCGCGTAGATTTTAATCAGGCGTTAAGGGGTTAAATAATGTTAGTAGTTATAATTTGTATGAAATAAATTTTCTATTTTGAAAAATATTATCTGACTTTAATGAGGTTTTCTTTCGAAAATTAGAGTAAAAGTTCTAGGAGTGTGCAATATTTTAATAAATTAGCTAATTATTTGCTCCTAAAAAGAAAGAAGTTTCTGTAAAAACAATTTAAGCAGATCATTTCCAGATAAATCCATATATTTTAAAAATGTATTTACAGGAATTTGAAACAGTATTCTTAAGTACAACATCAAATAATTAAACCACCATTCGATTAAATTCGAATAAGAAACATCAAACTGAATAAAATCATTAAGTTTTTATATATTTTTTGCCACACAGAAATCTATCTGAAATCCAGCGAATTTCTCCATATTTTTTTGTTTGTTTTTAATATCAACAAACTTTGTTTTCCACAAATTTTCTTTCCTTTTTTTTACGAAACATAATTCATTTAGATCTTTGTTATAATAAATGAAATATCCTCTTCAATATTTCACTAAGTTGGTTTAGTTAAAAGTTGATCAGAATTCTTTCGGTATCAGTGTGTCACCAGCCCAACAGGAATTCTAAAGTTTTTTTAATATGTTTCTATTTATAAAAAAAGGCTCAATTTTTTGTAATGTTTTTTCTTAATTCTCGCCTTATAGTATAAATTATTGAACTGGCTAATTTACGTTTTCTAGCTTTCTATTTCATGTATCTAAATTCTTAAGTGTCTTTCCCGGGTTTCGACAACAAAAGCTTCAATCGCAAAGTTCTAAAGATCAAAATATTCCATGTTTATTTACCTATCAGAGAGGAATTTCAAGAATCCAGAGTCCATAGTTTTATCCCAATATTGTTGGCATCACGTCACACACACAAATTTATAAAATTAAAAAAAGTTTTATCATCACAAAATTTCCTATGGTTTCTATCAATGTTCAATGGTTCATATTCAAACCCTCACAAGTGCAGGAAAGCTTCAGAAGTGCAGCGCCCTCTTCGTTGGGTTTTCTAAGTCTACAATGACTACCCAAGAGTGTGTATAGAAAAGTGACTATATATCAAGAAATATACATATACAAACAGAAAGATCCACGGCAGTTATTTCCTGTATAACATTTAAAAATATGATACAACTATATAAAAATACATTACATTTAAACTACAGTGAAAATCGTTGAACACAAAACAGAAGAGACTGAAATGTTTTTTCGGGTTAAAAAAACTTTTTAAAAAAATATTGAAAAAATAAAACATATATTCAACAAAATTAAGTTTAATAGAGTAAGTTTTATTTTTTTTACATAAATATGTATATATGCAGGTATTTAATAAAAGTCAATGAAACGAAAATATCCACAAGAATCCGTTCAAACATTTCCGGAATTTACTCTTCATTTTTAATTATGTTTGATAACATAGAGTTAGCAAAACCCAACTCTTTTCAGATTTACATATCCGTCTTGTACTGACGACGCTATCTATAATAAAACCTCCACTGTATAATAAAAATAACTTTATTTACTATTAAATACGTTTTGCACATCAGGATACCTCACACACATGAACTCCATTCATACTTACACTCACTCTCTGTCAAGTCACACTTATGTCACCACTGTCTAAGCTGCGCCATCTATATTCTTAACATAGTGCCAGCTGATAGTCTTACAGGAACTTTAAATTTGTACTGCTGTCCACGCAATATCTCGAGCAAATCACAACTTCAAGAAAATTTATATCGAAATAGGCAATATTAATACTAAATAATAAAATTTATTACACAACATTAAAATTTATACATGACAATTCAAAAGGGAAAATAAGTTTTATATTATATACGATTTTCCAAAAAAAATTGTAAGCACTACATATTAAACACATACATTTGTAATACCTTAAATAGTTACACTCAAAATAAAAAATACAAGAATATCATCTAAATATAAAGCAAACTAAATAACAAGTAAAGAGAAAAACCGAATATTTTACAGTCCTATATTTAATTCTCAATTGGCAGCATATATAGTTTATGAATTTGTCGTTCAAATTCATCGAAGGGAGTTTTTTAACTTTACAACTCGAACTTTCCCATCGAGTGCTTCGTACTAAATAAATGTTGACTTCAGCAGAAAACCACTTTCGTAACTCCTTGTAAAATTTGTTCCGCAGTCTCTGTACAGGTCTTCAGGTCTTTCTGTCCGGGGGATGAGTGGTCGCTGTAGCTAAGTGGTCAAGGTATCGGATCATGACTAGCGTGTCATGAGTTCGAGCCCAGTACAACTGAATATTCGCTGTGTAGGGGGATGATGCACGTCAAATCTGTGGGTAGCTCAAACGTCCGTTGATGTGGTAATTAGGAGAAGGGGCGCCAGCTTAGGTGTCGTCTGCATCACTAGACCAAGGTTCTAAATTATGAGGTCCGTCGCCAAAAGCCCTCCTGTAACTGAACAGGGCGACGTTAATATTCACTCTCTCAATCCAGGCAATGAAACGTTTAAGGACAGCAGGAAAGGAATTTTGCTCATCTGGAAATCACCAACCAATTTTAGATAAAATGCTTTGGTGATGAAACACACACACACAAAAATACAGGCTGATATCGAAAGTTAATTTCAGAAAAGCGATTAGCATGAAACGAAAAGGTTATTTTCAAATGCTTCCTAAAGAACTTCATTAACTAAAATCTGAAGCCATGTGACCACAAGACACACTGCGCCTTGTCAAAAATATACTCAAAGGACATTAAAACTACAATAGCTTAAAAACATATGACAGTTTTGCTTGCAAATAACATTCCTGCAATATTAGTGAAAAGTGTTTGGTCTGTGTCCTTTATTAAGGTCATGCACATTTGAATCATTTAAGTTCAATTTTATTAGATTTTTTCTCAAATTATCAAAGGAAAATTGAAAAGTGAAGGTAGGTAAATATACTTTCTCTTAGTTAAATTATTCACTGGAATTACGGTTTTTATCGTGTATACTAAGAATAATTATAAAAAAAGGATTGGGGTGATTGAGTCACTCGCAGGGTCATTAACGTTAGTATCGAGAGCGCACCTGCTTCCGGGTTAAGACATTTTGAAGTCTTCTGGCTTTCAATATTAAAAATAACACAATTATTTTTCATTGGAATTTTTTTTCTTTTTCATTATTTAGCAATAATTCTAAATGCTAATTCGGTGAGGTTAAAATTACAGTTCTTTTAAAACTATTTACATATCCCATTCATTTTAAAAAATAATTTATATTTTTGTATACATTGCGTCGTGCAATTGGTTTTATATGATATACTAAATTTCATAGGGTGCCTTTGTTATCACTGGACATAACCACTGACAAATATATTTTTGCTGTTGTAAAAATTATTCAAGATAGTCTTATAATATATCTTCTTTTCTAAGATATATTATTTTTTCCCAACACCCACTAAACATGTCAAGTGAATGTAAATTAATGCTCATTATAATCCAAGACAGGGGATTAAGATCTCATCCGAGATCATGTGAACCATCAACCATTCAACCATTTTTTTCAAAGATATAATTCTGAACACAGACACTGATATCTTAGCCCCGCCCACACCCACACGATTTGGCTATAACTCCGCCTCCACTATAGATTTCGCTCTGACGAGACATTTCTACTGGAGAACCAGTATAAACTCCATTCCAGAGCTTAGTTCAGACCATAACCCAATTATTCTAAATTTCCAGACCTCTATTAAATTTAATTTTTCCACACGCACAGTCACTACTAACTGGGAACGCTTTAGACACACCCTCAGACACACCCACCCACTTTCGACCAATCACAGAACACAATGATGAGGACATCGAGAGGCAGGCCGCCGATCTCAATCAAGGCAAGTGGCGAGTAAGTTACGGAGTTCCTATCCCGAAGGGGATGTACCTCACATCAGAATTAATAGGATAGATAACAGAAATTAATATTGCATAAAGTAAAGTTAAGGAAGAAAAAATTTAAGAAAGAGGGACAGTTAATGGAGAGTGGCATTACGCCTACTAGAGATAGCAAGCGGACGAAGTCCGTTCGCCTTGATGCGATTGGCTATCGCCGTGATGCGTCTATAGTTTTCCCTGGTCGGGCAGAGCCTCCCAGTGATTTGATTGGCGGAGCCATTCAATCCTATCGGTGGGCGTGGAAATCAACTGGCACGTTCGGTGGAAAAATGATCGGCCGAGACAGATGGTTTCGAATAACGTACGTTATAAGAAATCCAGAGGAAAAGAAAACTATAGGAAATAAGAAAAATAATTTTGAACAAAGTAATTTTTAATTGAATCAAGCTTACTCAAATGCCGGCAAAAATGCTGTGGTGTAGAAAAAAGGGACATCGTGAACGGGCGTAGTGTCAGCTCAAGATAAAGGGAGAGTTAAATAATGAGGGAATGAAGTCATTTACAAAATGAAAAAATAAATAAAAGAGATTAAAGACAGAATTAAACAAATGCAAGTCCCGTGCTACCATCTGGTGACCGGGGAAAGAGACAGAAGATGATCCAAGCACAAAATTGAATCGAAGGGGTAACCCACCCGATTCATGACGCGCCGGATCATGCTTCGGAAAATAGTTAAACCATGACTCCCAGCACGGTGCTAGAGTGATTACAGAAGTAAGTAGGGAGTTAAACGTTAAGTACGATGAAATATAAAATTTAACCAGAAAATGAAAATTTAAATATTAAAATTTAGAAAGTTCCCAGTGCATTTCTAATAAATCACACCCTAAGCCGTTTGGCGAAGGGGAAATTCACGAAATGACGGTCGAGAAGAGCTCTTGGTCTTTTGAGCGAGGAAGACACTGCCGGGTCATAGGTAGGTTGATTTTGGATGAGTTCGTTGGGAACTTGTGGAATTTTATCAAAAAAAACGTATTGAAATATTTTTAATGTAAGGTAGAGTGGGTTGAACTTTTAGATCGCGGTAATGACTTCATTTCTAACATACCAGGGAGCATTCACAATCTGTCTCAAAATAGAGTTAGAAAGTGTGTGCAGTCTACGGATATGAATCATGCCAGCGGTACCCAGATGGGGGAACCGTATAGCATGATCGGTAATGATTGAGTTAAAGAGCAAAACCTTGTGCCTGATCGCTAATTTACTCTTTTTAGAAAGAAGCTGTTTAAGTATACTATGAACAATGTTCACCTTTCGGCAAGCCTGTTCGATGTGATGGGCGAAGTTAATTTTACGTCAAGAAACAACCCTAGTTATCTGTAAACATTTACCCAGGGGACGGGTTGGCCGAAAATGGTGACAGGGGTTAGGCCGACTGGTAATTGATTTCGCCTCGTGAACATAAGGCAGGCACTTTTAGAGGCTTTAACTTTAATTTTCCAGTCCGTGAGCCAGAGCTCAAGCAAAAAGACGTAATGTTGAAGATTAGAGATCACCACGGAGAATCTCTTATCTTGTGAAATAATAGCAGTATTGTCCGCATACATTGCTAAATGGCGAGATTAGCTTGCGGGATACCATTTACATACAAGTTGAAGAGCAGCGGAGAGATCAATGACCCCTGCGGGATGCCGCTTCTGATTGGTCGAGGGTAGGAGAGCGTTTTTTCTACTCTCACTCTGAATGAGCGCGCGGAGAGGAAGTTATGAATGACCTTGATCAGGGAAGCCGGAAAATCAAGTCGTATGAGCTAGATTATTAAGCCATCGTGCCGAATTTTGTTAAAGGCTTTGTCTACTTCCGGAAAAAGTATACCCGTGGCCTCAAACTTGCCGA
>BMAO01037408.1:0-18888 GCA_019973975.1 Trichonephila clavata | reverse complement strand
CAATCATTTATAGTAAAATAGCTTTGTAATAATTAGATTGACATAAGTTTTCTAGTGGATAGATTCAACATTCCGCCTGTCACCCCCTTAAAAAAAGGTGTTAATAGCTGTTATGAGTTTTTCTGAGCAAATAATTAATGGAAAAGTTGAGAAAAGTAAAACTTCTTAACAATAGAAAATCGAGCAATAGCAATTGCGAGATTAAAAAAAGCAAAAATTATTAATTATTACAGTTATATTTTCCCTTCGTTAATAAAATAAATCATTCATTTTAAAAGTCTTCTTAAATTTATGTATAATTGCGTTTTAAAAATGAAAACATCTTTTAAATAGTTAGAAAATTAAGTTTTAATTTTTTTATAAATTAGTGTTCTTAGAAGTTTATTCAGCAAGTTATCTAATTTAAAAATAAACTAGTAATAAAAATAAATATCTTAACTATAGTCCTAAAAGAAAAACACATATGAGCAGCCAATATCTGTTCATACGGTAATGCCTCACATATTTCTTTTTTTTTTTCATAAATAAATATATCATAAAATTTTTAAGTAGTAAATTTTTTTTATAAAACTTAACTAAAATGGATATATATTTTGAATTAACTTTACATTTTAAACATATCAAATTTAGAATTATTTAGCAAAGAAATCACTCAGCGACTATTATATTAAAAATTTTGTCAAGAACATCAGGTTGTTGAAAATATTCAATGATAGAAAATGCCAGACAGTAATTTTTAATAGAAAAAAAACTTAAATCACGATATTGCCATATTTTTTCGAATCTAAGCCCCCCACCCCTCGATACTTATGCTACTAAAAATCGGGTTGATCTAAAAATTGAACAAGATACTATCGGATAGAAAAAAATCACAGGTTCTCGTTTATTTTTAAAAATTTTTTATAATACTGGTAAAATAAATTAATTATTTCCATTTACTATTAATTCACCTTTATCAATTTTTTTATTTTAAAATGAGTGAGTGAATATTAATGTCGCACTGATTAGTTACTCAGGGGCTTTTGGCGACGGACTTCGCAATTTTGAACCATGATCAAATGACGAGGACAACACCTGAGATGGCATCCCGTCTCCTACCACACCAACGGGGGGACATTTGAGCTCTCGACAGATTTAACGTACATCGCTTTGTGGCCGCGGTAGCCGAGTTCTCTAGGTATCGGATCTTGGCTGGCATGTCACGAGTTCGAGCCCAGTATCACTAAATTCCCGCCGTGTAGGGGAGCGATGCACGTTAAATCTGTCGAGAGCTCAAACGTCCTCCCGTTGGTATTAGGACCTCCCGTCGCCCTTCCTCTTAGTTAGGAGAGGGGGAAACTCAGGTGTCGTCCTCGTCAAATGACCATGGCTCAAAATTACGAGGTCCGTCGCCAAAAACCCTTCACGTAGCTGAACAGTGCGACGTTATTATTCACTCACTCGTGCATCGCTTCCCTACACGACAGGTCTTGAACGGTACTAGGCTCGAACTCATGAAACGCCAGCCACGAGTCCGTTACCTTGACCACTAGGCTACCGCAGCCATATTTTATTTCGTAAATTTATCATATGTCGATAACATATTTAACACTATTTTTAGTTTTTTTTCCACAAAAACTGACTGAGAGAGAATTTGGGGTACGGCTTAGAATTGGAGAAAAGTAATTAAAAAAAATAAATTTCTGGTAATTTAATTAAAAAACAAGATTTTTTTAATGATTGTTCCAATGGTTTAATGGTAAAATTGCACGTTAAATATAAAAGCTATTCGATGAAAAAAAAATTTTTGTTTGTTAAAAATATTATAATTGCATTACAATAATTATATTAAAATTTTAAATTGTGAGCTTCAAGGAGTAGTAATTTGTGTTCTCTAGTCAATTCACAGCTTTCTGTGTATGTGTCAAGTATAAAATAAGTATACTTTCAATTTTTCATTCAGTCGCTTCACAGAATTTAAATATTTTTATATGCATTTCATTAATAAAAGGCAAAAAAAAAAAAAAAAAAAAATTAAGTAGCATAATTAGAAATTATTTTTATGATTTAAATTTTTAAAGCACACATGCTGGAAATATTGAAAACATTCCTAAATGGGAAAGTTCATCAGGTTTGAGATGTTAAATCTCTGTGTACATCATAAATCTTCTTTATTGTCCACACTATTAGTCACAACTTGCTGGTTACCATCATTTCAGCTGGCGACAATATTTCAGAAAGCTATCGCCAAAATTAAGTATTCGTAGCCAAGAAAAATTCGTGTTACAAAACGATGGTGGCGCCATCTCTTTGAGATAGTCCTAACTACGCCAAAAATAATTCAGAATGAACTTAAAATTTAAAATAATTCATTAATAAAAACATAAAACTTAATTCTGGCTACACTAGTCAAAAGAGGGAAGTATGCTTTCTAATATACTATTTAATTCTACTCGAAAAAATCAATTTTTTTCTATTAAAATGTGCTTTGCGGTTTCACTTCCTATACTTTAACATAGAAAACTCAAATTTCATTTTGCAATAATGCTGAAAACTGAGTATTTTTTTTAAAAATCAAAATTCAAAGAACACTATCCTCTAAACAATAATTTTTTTTATAGCCATAGAAATTTTTATTATTATTGGAGCTTTTTTCTGCCGGCAAATGTGCTTCCCGTTTGATCCCTATCCTTTAACATTGACCGAAAACAGCCGTTGCAATGCTATTTGATATTAATGCTTTCAAACAAAAATTATTACAGATAAATTATTACAAATAAAAAGAGAAAATATTTCACTTTGAAAGCTTTCAAGTTTATTGACACAATTCTATACACTTAAATTAAAATTTACAGAATATTCTCACCAAATTAAACTATTAGAGATTGAATTCGATGAAATATTTTCGAAATTTTAAAAAGTTTGAATTACAATTACATTTTTTAACTTCACCTCTATCTATCAATATTGAAATTTTTGATGAAAACTTACAAATGGAATTAATTAAAACTATTGTGATTCTTTGCTGGAGCAAAAATGTTTGGAAGTTGAAAATCTAGATTTTTATACATATTCATCTGTAGATTGGTTTCGTAAAATGTTATCATTTGTTATGCGTAATGAATGGCTATGCTTGGATGCACATTTATTTATGCGATAAACTTTTTTCTTTATAGAAATATAACAAAAATTCTGAAAGGCTAAGATTAAATGATAAGCATTCATCATCATTTTTTAAAAATTACATCAGCTCAATATGCTCAACCAAGTTTTGATGACTTGTGTTGAGAGAAAACAAATGATGTCAAATATCTTCTAAAAGAAATATTAAATTGTATTTCCTATTATAACTTTTATTTTTATATTTTTGAAAACAATATAAAACATGTATAATTTTAAAAATAAAAGGAAATACTAAATGATTATTTATGTATAATATATAATACATTGAGGTTTATAAAAAAGAATATAACCATTCTAAAATTCCTGTTGTAACGAATGGTAATAGAGCGTCCTCTACTGGCCGTGTGGACACTTAACCAGTCAGCCTGCCACCTCGGGGAAGGAAGGATGTGCCAATGTCCGCCCGCGCAAACCCCTTAATAATTGTATAAATTTTTCCTGTTTTTATGTAATTGTAACCGTGCTCAATTAGAATGTACCACCAATTAAAATTATTTGAGCTAGCCGCCGGAGTTATTTTTGAGTATCGGTTATACTGTTTAATTTTTTGAACATTGAAAACATGCGGCCCTCAACTTAATATAAAATAGTTCATGTGGCCCGTGATATTAAATGAGTTTGACATGCCTGTGTTAACTTCACTGGATTTAATACCGCTATAATTTTTTTTAAATACGTTTTGTTCTATTTTTATGAATAAAAGGAATGTGAAAGAGCATTGAGCATAAATAAACCTCATAACTACATATAACAGACAATACTTTTTTTTAATTAAATTAATAATTCAGAAATTCATCTATAGTTAAATCTCATGAGGAGTATTACATATAGTACCTAGCATAATTCCCGTGTGATACACACATATACTGCCTGAGTCATTCAGAAAGATCTAAGGGGGTTTTCTAATGATAAGTAAAAATAAAACAATACAAACAACACAATATCTTCTCTCTCTCTTTTTTTTTTTTTGAATGACACAAAACTTTTTTTAAAATTTTTTTACTTTGACTTCTAACAATTGTTCTTGCTGATAGAAAATTCCTTTTTTGTAAAAATGAAGGAATCTATTCATAACAGAGTTATCAAAGTGCTATTTCAGGCCCTGGGCACCTACTCAAAAGTATTTCCTGCACACCCACAAAAATGTAGGCTCCACCTATGATCCTTAAAAGTAAACTGTACGTAGTATATGTTGTCAATTAGTCGAACAAACAATAATTCGAGAAAGATAAAAAAAAAAGAATGTTTTACAATTTCAAAAACTGGCTCGGCCGACTTTCAGCTTTTGACTGCATGAGTAATGATGGTTTATTGTGGTAGGCCTAGGCTTTTACGTGGACGACGGTCAGCACATGTAACCAGTAGGTATATCGTCCGAAATTCATAGTTTTTTGTAGAATTTAAGCGGAAATAACATTTGACCGTTGAAATTATGCGAATTCTGATTTTATTCAGTTTGAGTCGAGAACGAGAAGAGGGCTCATTTGACCAATGCCTTAAGGGGCCCTGACTATTTGGCAGACTCCAAAAGAATATGAAGTCTTGTTCGTAGAATCCAAAAGAAAAAAAAATCTCATTCGGTAAGGTCTTAAGAAATAAGGAGATGCACAATACATCCAAAAAGTCAGTAAATAATTTATGATATTCATCGCAAAGTATGACCAACAATTGTCAAGCTGAAAGACAGCAGCTCTACAATTGGTCAGTTTTAGCAAAGCCACCTTGAAGATCAGACCCTGACAGAGTTTTGATGACGTCACCAAAGAAGGGAGCACATTACTACGCACACTTGCTCTGTGAGGAATATAAAGCTTACGACATTTATTTCTGCTTAGGGTCATCGGCTAATAATTCCACATTTTACTGGTTATTTTTTTAGAACTCACTTAGAATATTTTCTGATGAAAGTTATGTATTGATACGCTAGAATGATGTCTACTTTCCCGGAAAAAAGGACAAATATCATTCATGAAAGACTCATAACAATATTAAAAAAAAATCTAAGAAAAAACTGACTCTATGTAAAATAATTTTTATCATATAAAATAAAAATAAAAGAAACTTTACTTGCAAAGAAAATTTGAAAAGCAGAGCATTAGAGGCATATTAATAAAGAAGCATGTGAATTCATAAACATTTTGCTGGAGTTCCTTTTTCCGGTGAAATATTTTTTCATGCTCATGGAATCAATCAATCATAACAAAAGAAAGGATTATAAAAAATGTATGCAAAAATATATACAAATATATAAACATGGCAAGCAGTTTTAGACACCACATAAATTATAAAGCAAAAAAATTGATCCTGTGTTATATATTAAAAATATATTCAAGTAAAAATTAATTAATTCATTCAATATTCAAAAATATAAAATAATTTCAATCAAATAAAATATCAAAAAGAAACATTCACTTGCAAAGAAAATATGAAAAGTAAAGCATTAGAGGAACATTATTATACCAAAAAAAATATATATATAGTAATACAGAAATAACACAAACAATTTTAGGCACCATATTAATTATATAGCAAATATAGATTCTAGATTATATACTAAAAACATATATACATTTGTAAATACACTTACCTATAAATAATCGGAAAAAAAAAACTTTTCAGGAATATATCATTAACGAGGCAACGTACTGATTAGGTTCAAGCTTTGAATCTCTTGTATTTGTGATGATATTATTGAAACTATTAATAACATTATTCTTATGCATTAAAATTAAATATTATGCTACGGTAAAAATATATAAAAATCAAACGAAAGTTTTGAAATTAAAAAAATAACATTTTAGATACTTTGAATGCTAAAATTTTCATGAAAATAATTTAAACAAATAACGTAAATAAATAGAATTTTTCTTCAAATAATAATTATGTGAACAATTAAACATGTTCTTAAAATGTATAGAGTATAAAAAAGTAAATTACAAGGATATGCATGCGAAATAAATAATATACGTATCGATAATTGAACATTTAAATAAATAAAGCAGAAAGAAATATAAAAAGCAAATAATTTAATTGGCCTTAAATTTCTTTATTTTTCAATTATCCTTTACGGTTAAAATTTCTTCACTGTGCTTTTTTGAATAATTATTTAAGCATATATTCCCGAATGTAATGAATATTTTTTTTAAAATATGAAAATGCAGGTATGTTACAATTTTCTCAAGGTGAATGAAACGAATGCAAGTAATTCCACAAGTCATGTAATTCCACATACGCTTCTGTTATGCTTGTAAAGCAAGATAACTGGCAATCAACTTTAAGAAACTTTGATTCGAATGTTTTCGATACTAAAAAATAAAATATTGCGTTGAAATGACCTTCATAGCAATAACCTGTGGGCATTTTTAAACCTCCTCTATCCAGAAGTCTCAAATATTTTATCTCTTCGACGTTTTTTGAGTCGAAATTAATCTTCTTGTTTAAATCAAATGTATATTTGCATTTGGAGCATTCGAATTTTATATTGTGCACGCAATAACCCGCTATGTACATTAAAACTTGATACTCTTCTACTGAAATATCATCTGATTTATTTGTAATGTTCAATATTTCGTGGAAATCCTTAGTATCTACTTTAACATTAAATATCTCACCTGAATGATTTGAAATTAAGTTTTTAGTGAAATAGTACCATATTTATCCTAGTGAAAAGTCAACACACTTTTAATGCGCAAATTTTTTTCAGCTTACAAAATTTCCTGCGCAAAGACATGATAATTTGATCCGGACATTTGTCTGTATTGCCCAAATTTGGATTCTAAATTATCAGTTGGGAACTTTCCAGTTAAAACATATTTGAAATTCTGCTTCGTCAAAAGATACTTTATTAATTCTGGGATGATATATTTACAGTATGCCTCAAAGCAAAAAAATGTTTCCTCGCTGAAACAACCTTCTGGTTTATTTTGTTTATAAAATTTTTCCAGCACTCCAGCCACTGAACAAATTTTGAAAAATAAGTGAATCTATCATCATTCATTGACGAAAAAGGAACATTGTTTTTCAATTTAAGATTTTGACCCTTAGTTGGATTTTTAATATTCATTATTTGCATAGAAGTCTAAAATATGTTTGATGAATATTGCAGTGTCTCCAAACATTTCTCGGTAGCTTAATTTATCTTATAATATATTAAGTGTTGTCACATTGGTTTCTTCAAAAAATTTTAAAACTAATTTTACATTTTATGTACCAATGTTTTTGAGATTAAAGAATTTGCCTTTCGTTTTCTTGGTCTAATGTTTTTTTCCGTGCTTTATTTCCTTCTCTAATGTTATCCATTGGAACATATAGGCCACATGTGTGTTCTTTAGTATTCTCATGTCTTAGTTGTAGTTGTTGCTTATGCCACCTGATCGACAGTAACATCAGATCCAGGTCCACGAAATTCATCACGGCTAAGGGCTAGAATTTTTACGCCTGTCGTTAGCCTAAGTTTTGAGTCCCATGAGGGTGACAGTACGGTTTTGCTCGGTACAACACGATAGATGGCGACACCTTTCGGACCCACTGATTTAACGAGCACGTACTCCGTGTGTACCCGGAGGGTATTTGGTGGCATCGGGCATCGAACCCAGGCTTTCCGGTCAAGAGTCCGATGCTCTAACCACTATGCTACCCACGGCCCCAATGTGCTAGTAAAATACTACTTAAGTGTTTCCAATCACAACAGAATTCCTTTACCATTTGAGTTTGTGAATTGCCAAAAAGTATGCATAAAAAACAGAAAACCTTATTTTTAGAACTTGAAAAAACCAACCAGCGACGACTTTGAATCTCACCATTATTATTTAGTTTTCTTCAGAAGTGAAAATTGGAAAAGTGTCTATGATCATCATCTTTAGGATAATATGTATCATTGTTATTTAACTGCTGTGTGGTACCGCTTAGAATTACATCATGACCGGTGACCATCTGTTATGGGAAACGTCCACAATCCCGGGTCAAAACTGGAAAATCCTTGTTTCACTACGTCACTGGCATCTCTGTTCACGTGCGAAGAACTAATTTCAATCTCTTCTTCTTGGTTGTGACTTATGTTACTCTTCTTGAACACAGAAATCTCAACGTCAGATTACGATTGGCAAACTTTTGACCCTATTTCTATTTCCGATTTTCGTCGTTCGGTATCAATAGTCGGTGCATCTGGAGTAACTTCGAAATTCAACGGAGACTTGGATACGGATAAATGTTGTTGAGAAGTTGAAGGAGCCGATTCATTTGATTCTGTATTGCCAGATTTAGTTTGACTGAGAAATTTCATCATGCCTGCCCGAACTTTAAAATTGGTTGGATACAACTCTTTCTGCTTTTCTATTTCTTTTTGCTGCACCAGATTACCATTTTCTCCCTTTATCTCTATCTCTGTTAGTGCCAAAGCCTGACATGATTGATAAATTATGAAAAATGCCCAGCACCACTATTATTTACTCTCACATAAAATACTTATAAAATTTATAACATTATAGAAACATGAAGTGAGACTGCGTCTACATGCGATGTATTAATTGGCTTTTTAATGATGGGAAGTCCCGTGTTATGCCCCGTCTCTGACCGGAGACTACTCTTGCGATTGTAGCTTAACTCCAGCTAATGTTGCCAGAATAAATATGAACGAATGAGTCGAAAATTTTTAATAAAAAGAAATGGAAAACAATATTTTCACGAATTATTTATTCATATGCTTCATGCACAGATAAATATATCTTTTTTTAAAAAAAAAGTCGATATATCAATTTTTTGATAACTTATGGCGAAAAAGAGATAGAGTTGAGCATTTTCTAATTCATTTGTTATAAAAAACCCTGTGGCGTGCACTTTTAGATTTTCCTTACTTTTCGTTTAATTTATTTCGGCTTTGAGGCGCGACGCTCTATGCACCGCGAGGCCGTAGGCAATGGCCCATACCGCCTACGCCTTACACCGCCTCTGCAGTTGACGTATAGTGCTGTGTATATCTTATAAGTGAAGTGGAAAGGATTTAGTGAAAAGTTCCATGTGTATATACTGTACATTGCACGTTGCGATTCCGAGAATGGGCAATGCATGTTTCTGGTTGCCGTTTATATTTCGCCTGTAAAATCTATGAGACAGATACAACAATTTTTATTCGAAAATTTGATGATTTATGCAAAAGAAGGTTCTGAAATATTCGAAAAAAGATATGGCGAAAAATAACGATAATGTACCGATGATTTTAAGTAGAGACTTCAATATTAACTTTGCAGATGATAAAAATCTGCCACTAACTGAATTCCTAAACGAAACACTTAATTTAAATATGTCCAATGATCGAAAACTCAATACTACAAAATATAAAATGACGATTGATTCGGTTATTACACGATAATTAGATAGATTTGAATCAAACATTTTCCTTTCTTACTTTAGTTACCATAAGCCTATTGTACCTTTTTTAGAACAAAATGAAATAATTGAAAATACAAAAAGTCTAAGTATTGTTGAAATTAGCGATGACAATGATGCAAACAATTAAAATAATGTTAAAAATCAAGTTCATTGAAATTTAAGTAAATACAAACACTATCCATAAATAATATGATTGTATATTAATTGTTATTTCAATTGAATTGTATTTATTTTTTGTCATGATCTTGTACAGCCCGTAATATATTTGAATAATAAAAAACCATATAAACATGCATTTAGTTGTTGCTCGGAGTGTCAATAGATGTGAAAACCAGATTGATGTTGATAATTTTAATTCAAGCATTATGAAATTTCAAAATTTAATACTAAAAGTTCTAAGTTTTCACTTCTATCGGCAGTTTATTAGCAGGCTTTTTGCCCACGAATTTTTTCTCTACACATTAACTACACATTTAAATTTGTTCTATTTTCTGTAACACCATTTTAAATTATTATCTCTACAAATTATGATTAGGAGGTATATCCCCTTCGGGGATAGGTACTCCGTAATTTCCACGCCACTTGCCTTGTACTCTAAATCCACCCGTATATCCGCAAATACCCTTGTGAGGTTGGTGGGTGGCATCTGACAACCCTCAGGATTTTGTCCCACATAATTCAGGTAAGTAGAACCAAATTGTACAGCACCCAGCTTTGTGACTAAAGCTTCGCTAACCACAGGCGCACAATCTAGCCCTTTGTTGCGATGAATTCCGTGGACCTCGATCTGACATCATCATATAACAAGAAAGAAAACCAATAATAGAAATATAGAATAGATAGAACCAATATAGAAAAAACAATAATAGTGCTAGAAGATAAGTCTCAGCTTTCTATTGTGTTAGTCTAGATAACATTGTGGAAGGATGAGGCTATTTACGGACTTATAAGTTTTATTTGTTATTCTTAGTGAGTGAATATTAATATCGCATTATTCAGCTATGCGAGGACTTCTGGCGACGCATCTCGTAATTCTGAACCATGGTCATGTGACGAGGACGACGCCTTAATTGTGGCACCCCCTAACCTAGAGTAGCTGCATAGTGCAAAATTAATATTCCATCACTTTACGGTGGTCACTCTGCCTGTTCTTAGATAAACGTGGATTCAGTCAAAATCAGCACAGACGTTTTGTGTTCCTTCCTTATCATTCAAAGCATTTTAATTTATATTTCTCACCAAATTTTACTTCTTTATTTTAATGTTAATGTACCCTTTGAAAATTTTTTTGCAAGAATCAATTCATCACGTTTTCTCGAATATCCAAGTAAGAGAGGTTAAGAGACGGAAGGTGCAGAGGGTACTGTGCAACACCTTTCAACGATATCTATTCATTTCAAAGCTAATTGATCTGGTTTACCTTGACTCTACAGAAAGCGATTCTAAGCCATATTGAAATCTATTAAACACGCCGCTTGCGTTCGCCAGAAAGGAAACCCCTCAAAAATTATTAGTCTCATACCTAATTTTGGGCGACAAATTATTGCCACAAAGGGAATGAAAAAATTAAATATATAACCACTCCTAAGTTTTATGGAATCTTTAAAACACACCAAGAAACTAATTGCAAAAATTAATGCTACTTCACTGGAATTCCCATCTCTCATTCAACACACTGTGATTCAATTCAATTTTTTATCAACACATTTTTTATAAAGCAATGCGAGGGCTTTTGCGGACGGACATGGAAAGTTCAAATCCAAGTCAAATGATACACTCCACGCCAACGTCAAGATTTTGAGCAAACATGGCTATATAACTTGCATCAGCCCCCTTTTCGGAAGGGGGTGGTGGTGGAAGATTTGAATTCACGTGCAAGGTTTTGATTTCGATTATTCCGCTACTTAACAAATTGCGATGGATGAATTTGAGATATTTGTGAATTTAATCATAACATTTCAAAAAATAATATATAATTTGATAAATACAAACCACTTAAATCAGGAGAGAACTTACTAAAAAATGAAGTCATTTCCTTTAAAATAAATTTTTGACGTTATCTAAATATTGCACACTAAAATTCTTTTCAAACATTGATATGTGTGGTGTTCATTATTGACCTTATAATTTGTAAGGTAAATATCAGTTAGAGCCTAAATGTAGAAAGGGCTTTGAAAGCATGGGTTGCGTAGGGGTACTTATGCCCACAAAGAGTCTAAAGTAAGAGCGAATTCACGTACCCACATCCTAAATTAAATTATGCATATGCTACCACAAAGTGGGCCTTACCTCTTAAACCTCCTTAATTACTTCATAAAACACTAATTTTATACATTAACAACATCAAACGCTCTACTGCACCGAAACTGACTCAGAGTGAACTGTCACTGCTCGCCCGCTCATGATTGATTATCTTCCTTTTTGTATGGTGATCGTTTCCCTCCCTGACTTCTTCCTCCATTCGCACGCCCAGCACCACTAAAGGTGGTCGCTCGGGCTGATGTCCGTCATTCCCCCTCCGCCTCCGGCGGGGTTGATTTTTTTTATGCTCTCCATGGATTTATACTATTCTTCTCACACTGAGTATAAGCGTTTCGCGCTGGGACTCGATAATTCTAATTTTCGTTTCGTAAGAGCGAAAGCGAGCAGCCAGTTGACAGTTTACCATATTATTGAGTATTTTAATTAGCCCATAATAATAGTATATTTAAAAAGTATGTTATAAAGTCCTGTTCCCATTTTTGAGGAGTGTGGAAGTGAATGATTTTGGTAGCGATTAAGTTATTCCATCCTGACCTAAAAAACATAAGCGTGATATCACTGCTTATGAGTTCCGAGTTGGAGAGGAAGCTACAACATATCCATAAAAATAATCCAAATCACTACTGTTTTAAGTAAGCAATGTATAAAAAGTATTCACTGAACGAGTTTTTTCCCCTTTTTGATCATCTTGTTCAGCGCCATCTGTAGGATGTCACTAAACTAGTTTTTTTCTTTTTGATCATCGTTTTCAGCGCCATCTATAGGATGGACCCCATGGAAAATATTTTTGTTCAGTTTTTTAAAGTAATCTGCACTGATTTTGAATTTAATTTTCAAGCACTTAATGCATTCTTTTATTTCCAATTTTTATCATTCTATTTTAAGTAAAATTTACTTCTTAAGTTTTTAATTTAACAAAGGGCAAGAGGGGCATAACATTACGGTCATTCAAAATCTTAATGATGAAAGGTTAAGATTCGAAAGAGTTGGGCTATCTGTGGTCATCCCCCTAATCACTATAAGGTATTCGAAATTCTCGATCGTTTGTTTTGTGAGTTGTACATCATATAAAAAAGGAAAAAATTCAATTCAGTGATCTGCTGTGTTTTCAAAGGATATAATTGTCAACAAATGGGGACGGTACCGCGGAACACAGCTTTTGTTATTGTCTGTGGTAACGTTCGGAATTTGACTAAAGTAGTTAAAAGGGTTAAAAACATCTCAGAAATTTAAATTTTTCTTCCTTTTTAGCCGATTTTATCCTAGTTGTATACAGGAGAAAAAATAAGGACGAGGGATGTTAAGCTATATATGGAATAAAATTGATCTGTTGTTCCGAATTTTTAAAATGGTACAAACGTTTGAAAAGTTGTATATTACTCTCGTTCATTAAAAGTTCTTTCCACATTTTCGAGATTATGAAAGAGACATAACACAATTCAGTGAAACATTTAAATGTAGGAAGACTGTTCGCAGTTCCGCTTATGATTATAAATGAGAGAGGTATAAGATTTTTTTTTCTTTTTCTTCTGACACAAAATAATCCAGAGCGAAATGAAGTGCTTGACTTTCCGCACTCTACGAAAGCCATTATCTGAACATAAACATCAATTTATATTCAGATTAAACTTTTGTAATTATTATTATAAATATTCTACTTTTTTACTTCTGTGGAACATATGCTTACGGTTAACGTACAAAAATTTTTTTCAATTTTTCAGCAGATCTGTTTTCAAATTTTGCTTTCATGACTTTGAATGGTCACGCGTCATCAAACATAACAAATTTTTTGATATATATTCTGCATCATGTGGTGAAAAAACACCATTAATATCAATCCAAAGAAATAAATTATTACATAATAAATGATGGCTGTTCAATGTTATACGAAAATTGTATAGCAGCGCCTCAAAATAAGAAAGAAAACATTTTGTCACAAGATGTCGCTAGTGTATGTAGATACAACATACCAGAGAGCGGAAATAGAAAGCTGGGATAAAACTGTTCTAATTTTTAATTGGAATTCATATTTAAAATATTAAGGCTGTTTTCGGTTAATGTTCAATGAACTGATACGAGCGTATATCTCTCATTTACCTGTATATACTGTTGCAGAAATACTTTGCAGTAGGATTTATTAAGTGTAGATTCTAAGCACCTTGAAAGCACACAGCAATCATTACATCAGAAAAGGTAAACACTAAAAATGTTGCTAGATGTAACGAAACGATTACAATTAATTTGATTATTTCAATACTCTCCCTAAATCAAAATAATCTAACAATATAAAAAAAGGTACATATACATACACCTTAATACACTAATAAAATCAGTCATTTAGAATACACATGCTAAAAGAAAATAGAATAACACATTAAATACAAAAGTGCAATGACTATAGTATAATACATGTATACACACATGCTCTAATTAATTTCCAAAATTATACATTCCTAGCATTAACTTGAGTTTTAAAAATCTATCTTTAGCAAGAGGTTTAGTCAATATATCAGCAGCCTGGACTTCACTACTACAATTTATGACATTAAGTTGCTTGTTTTCATATTGTTCTCTAATAAATTTGTAACGAATGTCAATATGTTTGGTCCTATTATGAAATTCAGGATTTTTCACTAAACGGATGGCACTTTGGTTATCTATTTGAAGACTTGGAACAGAAGTCACACAGCACAGTTCTTTTAAAAGATTGTTCAACCAAATCGCTTCTTTCGCAGCTTGACTTGCTGCAATAAATTCAGCTTCAGTTGTTGAGAGAGCAATGCAATTCTGTCGTTGACTTCTCCATGCAATAGCACCTCCATTACACGATATCTCCTCCATTTCTTTTTCCACATCTGCTTCTGGTGTTTTAAGCGGCTTTTTCACTATTTCCATATCTGAGTTTTGAATATCAGTAGAAGATACATCAGGAAAACAGCTAAGTTTTTTTATTTTGGAATATCACATCTCGACTCAGGATAACCTTGTTCTGATCTTTTATCCATATTCTATAACCATCTTTTTCACTACTGTAGCCAACAAAAACTCCTTTAACACTCTTTTGTCCCATTTCCTCCTTTTTTGTTGAGGTACATGGACAAAGCACTCGGTTCCAAATACATGCAGGTGGTCAATATTGATCACTTCTTTGGAAAACCACAGTTCATAAGAGCTTTTGTCTTTAACTGATGTTGGCCCTGTTCTGTTCAACACATAAACAGACGTGTTCACTGCTTCTGTCCACAGTTTCAAAGGAAGATTTGTAGCATAAATCATAGATCTCGCACTTTCAACAATAGTTCTGTTTTCACGTTCTGCAGCTCCATTTCGTTGAGGCGTGTAAGGCATTGACATACGAGAAGAGATTCCTGATTTTTCAAGAAGACTCTTCACTGTTGAATTTATAACCTCTCCTCCACCATCACTTAGCACCTCCTTGATCATATGCCCAGTATTTTTCGCTTCATTAAGAAACGTTTCAAGGCACTTGGAAACTTCATTCTTGGACTGCATGAAAAATACCCGACGGTATTTGGTGAAATCATCTTTGAAACAAACGTAGTACTTAGCACCTCCTAGAGACTGTTGCTGCATTGGACCACATACACCTATATTTATCAATTCTCCTGGCGTAGTAGCCCTTTGTTTCCTTGTTCCAAAGGGACGACGACTCTGCTTGCCATAACAACATCCATCACATATTTGGCTGTCTTTTGCATCACCTTTTATTTGATATTTTCTCAGTATATCCTTAACATGAGCCTTGTTTTGATGACGCAGTCTCTCATGCCACAATTGTAAGGATTGGTCTGCCGAGGCAACACATACTTCAGCAGCAACACATACTTTTGGACAAAGAACACGTATTTCTAATGCATACAAGCCATGCACAGTTCTTACTCCTTTCAAGCGCACTCTGCCATCTCTCAAGAGGGAACACTCATCTTTTGATGCCTGGAACTTGAAACCCCTTTTTAAGGTCTGACTGATGGAAAATAGATTTTTACTAATGTCAGGAACATACCACACCTCTGTCAGATGATGCTTCTCCCATTTACTATTGACCTTAATTTCAATATTCACAGTTCCATGTCCATAAGCCTTAATTGCATCACTATTTCCCACATATACTGGCTTAGGTGAGACAAATTTAGTGAAGTCCACAAAATAAATTTTGTGCTTAGTCATGTGAGCAGAGGCTCCACTGTCGGCAATCCCCACTTCACTTTCTGGAACACCTTCCACAGTACACACAAAAGCATCACCTTCAACTTTTGGTTTACTTCCTTTCTTCCAACAGTCCTTAGCAAGATGACCTGGTTACGACAGACGTAACATTTCTCTCAGGTTTCTTGAAAACTTTCTTCCTAGTAGCAACCAGGGCTGTGGAATCTGTTGACTTTGAAGGTAGCCTCATTTCAATAAGGCGAAGTCTTTCAGTTAATTTATTGACTGATCTCTCCTCTATGGGAACTGACTCCCAAACACTCTTGAACTCAAAATATTCTGATGGCAATGTAGACATGATTCTGCTCATCAGCAGGAGATCCGGCAATGTTGTTTTAGCAACACGCCTTAGCTCGTCGTTTAATTCGCTAAAGTTCCTTTGCAGCTTTGCAATATGGCTTGCAATATCATCCTCCAGTTCTTTTTCACTGCGAAAAAAACTTCTTCCATCAAACGATCGAGTCTTTGCCCGGAACTCTGCTCATATACCGACAGCAACTTTTCCCACACACTTTTAGCTGTGTTGCAAACCGATGTCAATTCAGCATTGCTGTCATCCATATTGCCCACAAGAATCAGTTGTGCCAGGGAGTCATCTTTAATGAAAGCCTTCTGCGCTTTCTCATACGCAGCAATTGCTTAAGCTGAAGCCTCGGCCGGTAATCTTGGGCATTCCCGATCTCCACAAACAACATCATGAATATCGTGATGTCGCAACAAGAGTTCAATTTGCCGCTTCCATTTACTCCAATTTGCAGCTCCCACAAGCTTTTCAATATGAGCTTTGAATTCCATTTCAGTCTCTGTACACGTGCTTAGGCCTAACAAATACACGCGGTGTTTTAACTTATAATTTTTCTTTCAAAAAAAATATAATCTTTTCTCCACGAAGACACTTAACAAATCTCAGGGATTCCTGGGCCCATAACCTGTTGCAGAAATACTTTGCAGTAGGATTTATTAAGTGTAGATTCTAAGCACCTTGAAAGCACGCAGCAATCATTACATCAGAAAAGGTAAACACTAAAAATGTTGCCAGATGTAACGAAACGATTACAATTAATTTGATTATTTCAATATATACCTTCCCTTATATGTGTAACATCCTGTATATATAGTACTAGCTGTTACCCGCCCGCTTCGCTGGGTATTTCATGATGTTTTATAAATTTTTACTGCTTATATATATGTATAAATTATTGATATCTAAGTCCTAGCATTAAGAATTCGATTGAATTGAAAAATATACTTATACCTGTAACTGTCACCTGTTGATAAAAAAAAAAGGGCAGAACTCATCGAATTTGTATTTCTAAAAATCTCTAAAATTGAAGCATAGAATGATGTTTGCTCTTTCGTAACTCAAAAACCAAGTGGATTCCCGCAAAACCAATTTTCGGTGGATCTCTACTCCGTAAATTGAACATGCAAGCCAAATTTCAAGTCTAAATCTAACAGAAAAAAGCAAAAGTTTTATTATAAATATCCCGTAATCCCGTTGTGAGCCGTTTTCCAAAATTACCGCTCTTAGCGGATTTCAATTCAACAAAAGAAAAATGCAAACCAAATTTCATTATTATAGTCCTTGTAGCTCGAAAAAAGTAATTTTTTTGTCAATACGTCCCAGTAACCCCCTGCAACCCCCCGGAACTTGATTTGCTTAAAATTTATTCTTAGTGGATCCTTATTCAACAAAAGAAACATGCTTAACAAATTTCAAGTATATGGGTCTAACAATTAAAAACAGGAATTTTTTTCTGTAACTCCTCTGACCCTCGCAAACATCCCTGGGGGTCAATTTTCGTTTTACTCTTTGTTAAAGGAACTCAATTCCATGAAAGGAACATGCCTACCAATTTTCAAGCAGGATGATCAAATAGTTTAAAAATGGAAATATTTATCGATTACGCCTCTTAATCTCCCAAAATTAAACTTGATAGTTGATATTCGCGAAACCCATTTTGTAGCGGTTCTCTACTTTACGAAAGGAATCTGCTTATCAAATTTCAAGACTGTACGTCTGATTGTTTAAAAATGGGGATAGTTATCTATAACGCCACTGGAGCCCCGCAACGCCACTTCTGGGTCTGTTTTCACAAAACCCATTTTGTAGGGGAATTGCACTCTATGAAAGGAATCTGCTTAGCAAAAATTTGAAGACTGTGCGTCCAATTAATTAAAAATGGAAAAAAATTATCAATAACGTCCCTTGAACAACGCAACACCACCTAGGGGTCGATTTTCACAAAAACACATTTTGCAGTGTGTTTCTATCCTATGAGAGAAATCTGCTAACCAAATTTCAAGACTGTTAGTCTAATAGTTTTTAAAAAAGAAATAATTATTTTATATCTGCCCTTAAACACCCCTTGGGGGGTCAATTTTCTCCAAACCCGTTTTGTAGCGGATATTTACTCCATGAAAAGAAACATTCCTACCAATTTTCAAGCAGGTAGGTCAAATAGTTTAAAAAACGAAAATATTTATCTCTTACGCCACTTATTCCCTGCAACGCCACTTAGAGGTCTGTTTTCACAAACCTTTTTATAGCTGATCTCTACTCTATGAAAGAAATATCTTATCAAATATAAAGACTGTGCGTCTAATAGTTTAAAAATGGAAATAATTATCTCTAACGCCCCTTAAGTCCCCTCAACGCCACTTGGGGGCAATTTTCACGAAACCCATTTTTAGCGTATCTCTACCCTATGAGAGGAATCTGCTTACTAAGTTTCAAGACTGTACGTCTAATAACTTAAAAATAGGAATTTATAACGCCTCTTAAACCCCCCGCCCTCGCAACACCCTTGGGGGTCAATTTTCTCAAAACCCATTTTGTAGCGGATATTT